>VUYV01000011.1:577744-834822 GCA_008711295.1 Anarhynchus alexandrinus | reverse complement strand
TTTTTTTTTTTAATTACCCTTTTTTTATGCCCTGCCTGTTGATTCTCATGCAGAGTGCGAACATGGCTATGCCTCGACCTTCCCCTCAGTTCCAAGTCCTGGACTACAAGACCCAAAGCCCACACGGAGGCTGAGCCGGGCAAGGAAACACAGCGGCAGTGGCAGCAATGCAAGTATTGCCAACAGGTACGATGCGGGCAGAAAAGTGTGGGGTGCAGGGCTGGCCGGGAGGATGAAGCTGAAGAGAAAAGCTGGAGGCAGAGACGAGAAACTTACCCTGCAGGGAAAATGGGAAGAGTCTGAGCACAGTGGGATTTGGAGCTGGGATACACAAGTACAGCATCCCTTCTGGATCCATAGCGCTGAGAGCAGAGGGGACACAGGGGAGCTGTATCTGAAGTGGCACTGCCAGCTGACTCTGTGCCAAGGCTTAGATGCTGCAGAGGGAAGGGGAATAGGGAGATCTGTTCCTAGGGTTCAGGGAGGAGGTAGGCAATAGCTATTCCCATTATATACAGCTGATGTCTTTCCAACCCAGAAGTCACCGCTTTTAAGGGATAGTGTGCGTGCAGCCTGAGTGCTTTGGGATTGTAATGACAGACATGATTTGAAGCAAGGAAATTATGTTTTGAAATGGATCCCCTACAACAAATGGGAGAGAGGGAGATGACTGGCTGCTACATGCAACATGTTAAAAATTCAGTTCAGGAAACCAAAGCTGTCTTTCACTTTGCCTTTCAGGGCAGTGGGATTTCCCAGCTTTCTGATTGCTTGGTAATTGTAGAACTCCACATTTTTTGTACTTCTCTTACTATACAATGCCATATTTCTTAGTTTCTTAAATTTAGAAGAGACAACAGGATTACGCCTACCACTTGGTGCTATGGTAGGATCTGCCTCTCCCCTTATTCCTTTTCTTTTTGTTTTCTTTTGCTTCCTTCTGTAGAGTTGTTCAGACCTTGTTGAGACCTTCTGGGATAGAGAAACTTTAGAAGCATAAAGTATAATTTTGAAAAGGCAGTGGCAAGCTTGCTTTTACTGCAGCAAGGCCTGTACAATGCATAAAATGGTGGCAGGTTGCTCTGGTGATTAAAGCTTTCTTAAGGCCATTGGGAAGGACCTGTAAAGGCCTAGGGGAAAGGTGCCTTTGCTTGCAGTGATTCTGCTTTGGCAGCATTTGGTAATAAAGGTTGTTTGAAGTGATATCAGGACACCTTGCTGTGGGCAAGTTTTCTTCATCAGGATCAGCATATCCCGAGCTCTTTGTATGCTGTATGTTTATATTTGCTTCCTTCCTTCATCCAGCCTCTCCTGATTTCAGAGCAGTTGTAGCCCTTTACTGTTTCCCATGAACCAAAGTCCCAAGTCCCAGTCACTTTGTGTTGGGAAATGATGGCAAATGCTGCATTGAAATCTGTATTTTTCCCCTCTAGGTTTCTCACATACTATTTTTCCATCCCACACCTCTTTCTCTCAAAGGCCTTTGTCATGGCAACCTGCCCTTCTCCAGAGGAGGGCTGGAAGCACATCCCCCTCAGGAGCTCCTTAGCACTGAATCCAGCAGCCTGTAGGCTAGAGAGGGATGCTCAGCGTGCCCTGCCGACACAGAGCCCCCAGGCACAGCTCTCACGGGCACCTTTCTGTGTTGAGACCAGCCCACTGGGCCACTTAGCGTGACAGGCTGAATGTATTGATGTGGGGGGAAAGGGAACAGAGAAGTAGAAAAGATACTTTCTAGTCTTATTTAAAACCTTCATTATGCAAGGAATACTGGGGCCAAACTGAACCTTAAGAGTGAGAGTGTTATCCAGTGTGTTGCCTGCCATGCTTGTTTTGGCTTCAGGGAGTGACCAGCATCAGGTCTGCTCTAGGCAGAGACCAGAGCAGGTCTTGTGGGCAGCTCACACCTTACACACACAGTTGGAAATGGGAGTTTCTTTTAGCACAAGTCGTAGCAGCTTGCACTTGCTGTAGGAGATGGCAGGCCTTCCAGATGGCTGCAGTGCTGGGAAGTGACAACTGTGAAGTTCAGGATGCCTCCAAATTCACTGCAGTGTGTTTTGTGTGATGCTGAGCATAGCATCAGCCTTGTTTAAGGAAGACGTTGTATCATCCCTTCCTGTTAAAATCAAAGGGACAATTCAGTAAGATCTGTCTAGTGGAATTTGAATGAACTTCGAATTAAATATCAAGCCCTTGATGAGGGGCAAAACTTATATTTCATGTGTGGACAAGAGATTTTCTTAGATTGCTTTTGTCTCAAAAGTGTTTAGTTAGCGTAGAGAAATGATACATTTAGATCTTGGGCAGATCTTGTCATTTAAAAGCCTCCTGTAAAAATGTCTGTCAAGCAACTTTGGCAAAGCACAGTTGTTTCCTTTTTTTTTTTCCTTTATTTATACACTTACAGAAATTGACAGGTGTGCATTGTTGCTGGTCTTTATTGAACCAAATGATCCATGATTATGCGAGCCTAGATGCTCTTTAATTCATAGTTTAAATTCAAGTATTTCCCTTTAGCATTTGCAGCCCAGACATGACAGCTATTTCTTCCCAACAGGCTTTGTGCTGTCATGGCACAAACACCCAGAAAGTTCTGAGGGACAGGCAGCCCAGCTCTGGATGGCAATGATGGAGCAAATCTTATTATGAAGCTCTGAGGGTCTCCCAGCCCCAGCAAAATATTTTTTCTACCCCAAACAGGGGTAGAAAACATAAAACAGGTGTGCAGATAAGAGGGAGAACATTAGTTCATTATTTCTAATTAACATGATGCATTTTTAAAGAAGGATATTTTGGCTCAGGTTCTCTCTTGTTTTGTTTGTCTCAGTTGTGCAATCGGCAGCATGCAGATTGTTGTAGAGGGGTTTCCCTCTGCAATCCTCAGGACATTATCTATATTTATGTGTAGTGTTTTGCATGGGTATTTTAAAGACCTAGTGTTGCATGCTGT
Source organism: Anarhynchus alexandrinus (assembly GCA_008711295.1). Lineage (NCBI taxonomy): Eukaryota > Metazoa > Chordata > Aves > Charadriiformes > Charadriidae > Anarhynchus > Anarhynchus alexandrinus. Next base: position 831,869 of record VUYV01000011.1, on the reverse strand, counting down.
GGGTTAAAACCTGAATATACTTAAAAATATGCAGTCTTACTTTAGTCAGGGATATTTAGGTACTGAAAATTACCCACCTGCAAAAATATGTGGAGAATCACAGTCATTGTGACCTGGAGTTCATAATAAACAAGGGAAACTTTTTTTTTAAAACAAGATCCCGTTCAATACATATCTGAAAGCAAAAAGCCAAACAAATCAATTAGTCAACCTGTATTAAGTTCTAATTTAAATTTTCCCTCTTTTTTAATTTGCTCTTGACAAAAGCATCTTCTGTTTTTTGGACTGGGATGAAAAATTAGCAGAGATTTATTGTAACATACATTGTCATTTATTTAATGTTCGTTCCTTCTGACGATGTTTCTGAGACAGAAGCTGAGTTCTGAAAACTTGCTAGAGAAGTGAAGTAGACTGTGCTAGAAGTACAGTTCTGTGGATACGTTAGCTTGCATTCAATGTCACTGGAAACTGCTCTTACAGTCCCTATATATGCAGTTCTGAATAGACCCAGTTATTTGAAAGGTTTGTTATAGTTAGTTAGCATTAGACTGGTTTGATATTTATACATTTTGGAAAATAATTGAGAAGACTTTTTAATCAATTTAAATTGTTGTGTCAGCAGGAAATAAAATAAACAGCAGGGATGCTAAATTATTTTTTCGCCATAATACAATCAGTTTAATGAAGTTAAGATTTATAAAGGAATCTGAAATTACGTTACAATATTAGATTGTCATTTGTGTTTTGTTTTGTTTTTTAGACTCTCGGCATGTAGAAAAGCCTGTTATTTTTTGGTCTGATGCTGGGGAGATGCCAAGCACCCTCCCAGCAGTGCTAGGAGCCCTCAGCTCTCCCGGGAGGCCTGTGTTGTTAAGGGCACTCAAAGAATCTATTACTCAGTTCCATGGGGGAGGGTTTGATCTCTGTCCAGTTTCTTTTTCCTTTCATTTTCCTTTCTTCCCGTTATCCTCCCTTGTGTCTGAGGCTGCTTCCCAAGGGCCTTTCAGACATCTACAGTCCAGTCGCAGGTTGCCTGCAGAGCTTGGAATCAGCAGCTGTAATTGGTATGGTAAGGAATTTTGGACATGGTGTCTTGAAAATCTGGATGTCTGGGTTTCTTTGCCCTTCTGGTTATTCTAGCGATGTACCTCCTCATTTTCTCTGTTGCTGTGCTCTCCCTATTTGAAACTTTTTTCCCACACTTCTGAATTCCATCTCTTGGTTTTCTGCTGAATCTTCTATGTGGCCCTCCACTCTTGTAACCTTTAAAGCTGTTTTTTGAGGGTTGTATTATAGAAACCCTCAGGTACTCTTGGCTTTAAGCTTAATTTGCTCACAGTGTCCCTGAGCAAGGGCTGGAGGGGAGGGAGGCAGGTAGGTGTGCATTAGGTACCTCAGGTGATGACTTCATGTGCCACAGGTTCACAAACATGGGCGCAGAAGCTAAAAGGATGTGGCATGTGTAGCTGCAAGTCAACCTTGGCTGTCTGGTGCACAAGAAAGCCTGATTTACCAGAACAGTAGTGCTGTGCAACTGGAAGAAGTAGGGGGGTTGGTAACCACTTGCTTAAGCACAGATTTAAATATCTCTTTCTGTCAGAGGAGGTTCACTGCCCACTCCCCGCCCCTTTGCCCTGATGACTTGAGTACCTGGCAATTTTCAGTCCTTCCTACAGCCTCTGGAGTTAGGACAGCGCTGTAATTCCGATGTTATTGGGGGAGAGGAGGCACAGGGGTCTGAGTGGTTTGCCTATCTTGTGTAAGAAATTCCTGAAAGAACAGATCGCTGTGTCAGCCCATGTTCTACTTTTCTGCACAAAGCCCCTACTCCTTCTTCACATGCCAGAGAGCTGGTCTCTGAGGTTTTTTGTTGACAGCTTTGCTGCTTCCTAGCATCTATCAGTTATTATTTGTTTCTGGATGATACTTTGTTTGGGGCTTTTTTTTTTTTGTTTAGCCACTTGCACTTGATCACACCTTACTCCACAGCTAGTGGGAGTTGAGTTTTGACTCCCTGTGTGTAGGTGGGTTAGAATCTGGCCCTTGTGTAATATGTTGGGGATGGAGACTGTGCTTTCTGTCTCAAGCCTTGTAGTGCCAGGGAGCTGTGTTCATGGCTCAGGACTTGGCTTTGCTTTGTATAGTACAAATTCACATATGTAAAACTGAGAATGGACAAGATTTGCTGTGCCATGATTGGATTTATGCCACGTTTTGATAATGTACAAACAGTGTGATTACTATCTGGAGTCTTCCTGCTGTTGAAATTTTGTCTAGAAATAGTTGGAGATGGGATCTTGCCTTCCAGTAGAGGGTATATATGAATATGCTAGTTAATTTTTCAAAAAAGGAAAACTGGACAAGGCTGAGCTGTTAGATGTGTTGAGGGGGACTGACCAGCAGTGTTGACTATAGTTAGGTGTAAGCATGACTTCCTTTTGAGAAAGCATAGTGACAGTTTGAGTGTTAGACTAGGAAAATGGATTGCTGATCCATGCATGAGAGGCGGAATCTCCCCTTGTTAAAATCCCACTATCTTTTATAGGTTTGTACTGAAGAACAGTTGATCAGAGCAGGTTGGCAGGTAGGGCTGTACTCAAGTTCAGCCTCAGGACATCCCATGTGCCCATTTGATGTAATTTGCCCCAATGTGGTCTGCAAGTGTAGGCAAGCAAGTTGTAGTGATGCTGGAGGTTCTGAACCTGCTGGCACTAAGTTGTGCCTTTCCTTGTTTCTACTGATCTACACCAGAAGCTGAGACCCTGCCAACGATTTGGGGAGGAAAAAAATACCCTGTGTAGGTGAGGTTTTGTATGCCGTGTCTTTTCAGTGATGGTTGGCTTTGCAGTACTACAACTGGCAGGTTACAATGCAAAATACAGAAAGTGAGGGTGAACCCAGCAAATGACATGAGAAGCATAAACCCCGCTCCCTAATGAGGAATGCAGCCTCCAAAAGTGCTAGGGCTGATGTAGCAGTTTCCATGGGGGAACCCACTGTGTTCCGCTTTGTCACCCTGTTTATTTTATAGCCCTCCAACTGGGAAGATCCTGCAGAGCTGCAATTTGTGCTTTCCTTTTTGTATTAGTAGTATAGCCACACATAGGGAGATCTGTGTGGCATGGAGTCTATGCAGAAAGCCACGATTCTGGGCTGAATTTATACTTTGATACCTCAGTAGGTGTAAAATTTAATTTGTATTCTCTGAGTTGCACAAATAGGCCTTTGTGTAAACTAGAAGCAGACTCAGTTGTTGATGTTATCTCCAACTTAGCTATAATTCACTGCTGCAGCATCTGTCTGCTGTGAATTGTCACTCTCTGTGGTTGAAGGCTCATGATCCCTTTGTCCTTCCAGATTTGGGGGAAGCCTCTACAAGAGCGTGCTGTTTTGCAGCAGTGGGAGTTAGTCAGGGATCATGTTGTTCATGTTGCAGCACTCTACCCAGGTACGGCTGTGCTGCAACTGCTGTGGGCTGATTTGTATCACTGATAGCAGTGCTGGCACAGTGACAAGAAACTTGAGATTTTGGTTTTTAGGGTCTTCTGAAACATGAAGGTTGTTAGCCCCAGCTCCTAGAGGGATTTGGTGCCCTGGGATGGTGTAGAAGACATTTGGGCCAAACCTGGTCATCTGTTCCTGGAATTCCCTCGCTTTCTCTTCCTATTCTATTCAGTGTACAGTCAATTCACTGGTTTAAGTAGTATGCCTTGTTTGTCAGGTGTTTGGGGGCTTTTTTCCCCTCCTGCCACATTTTTACCTTTTTTGTATCTTCTCTGTGTAATGCCTCATCCACAACACATGCAAGGGTTTATCCTTCATGCTATTGTTTAACCTGACCCGATCCATTGCTTGACAGTGAATTGGTTGTCACCTGTAGCGTTGTTTCCATCTACTCCCCTGTTTGTAGGCAAGACTGACTTTTTCCTTTCTTGCTCCTCCTTGACCTTTCAATACCATTTCTCTGACCCAAACAGTCATGCTGCTGAGTTACTTGTCTTGCTTCTTGGAGTTTCTGCTGTTGATCATCTCCTGATCCCTCCTGACAAACTTCTGCCCAAATTCAAAGACTGGCTTCTGTTTGTTCTCCTCTTGAGAGTGTTGGCTCCTACTCCCTACCCACTTTGAACCAACAAAGATAGGGTTTGTTTTTGTTGACTATTTTGGACTCTCTTGATCAGAGGCTGTGGGTCTCTGGGGCTGTGCACTTGGCTGGCCTTTGCCTGGATCTCTACTCTATGAGACACTGCCTTGTTGATCAGCTCAGAGGGAGCAGGCCTGCTTTTTCCATCCTGCTGGATATATTCCCATCTCTAATTTCTGTGCTCCCTCCTGTACTTCCATTCTCTGATATGAAAGTGATTTCACTTCAGTTCTGTTGCTTTATGAATTCAGTTTGAAGTAGTGTAGATGATTTCCAACATTATCTTAATTACTTGTTAATTACTTTGCTGCTTGCTCTCTGACAAGCAGGCATGTGGTCTGAGAGCAATTCTTTTGCCTCGGTTTTGATTAAACTTCCTTTGCATAAATAAGTCAATTATTTTCTGAACACTTCTCGTTTATCTCCTTCCATCTGTTACACCATCCAGAAGGGAGAAGTAATGGGAGGGGACAGATGACATTGGGATTGCCATTGAGGCTATTACTTCAGTCATCATCGCGCAGGTGCTTGGGCAGCCGTAAAGCAATGTATAGATATTGTAAGGTAACATGGAGCCGGTTCTGGTTTGCCTTTAACAGTTAGGGTACAAACTGCAGCAGTTCATGAACTGTTTTACAAGTAGCTTGGCCATCTGGGAGCAGTGGGAGGTAGCCACCTTGCTGCCTTCATGTTAGTTGCTGCTGCTTGTGAGCCAGAAATGTAAGAACAGAAGAAATCGGAGCTCTTCTGTTTTTCTCAACCTTCCTTTTTCATGGATCTCCCAGATGCTAGATGAGTTTGTCCCTGTTTGACAGAATATAACTCCAGACATAGGACATCTGGGTTTTTTTCCTGATATTGTTACAGCCTGTGTAGGTTTTTATGCCTCGGTTTCCCTAATACAGTGTGTAGCTGACAGTGATGTTAATGTATTTTCAAGTGTATTTCCCCTCCCTTCATCTCCAGGCACAGTATTGTAGCAATATAGTTGTAACATGAGAGATAAATAACAAGTCTAAATAGAAGTGAAGAAAGTCTGGCCTGGCCCACAGCCATACAAATGCCATCAGTTTCTTTTCAAACAAAGTGCGTTTCAGTCAGGTGGCGTGTACTCAAAAAGCCTCATTTTCCCCAGTGCATCTGAAGGCAGTTTCTTTAGGTCAGAAGATGCATGTTGCAGAGAAGTACATGTTCCCCAGACTGTTTCTCTGCAGATGACATTGCTAAGGCTATTTCTGGATATGACCGTCTTCCTCGAAAGGGTAATGTTTTGTGTGGGAAGAAGGGTGGTATAGGGCAAAGGGCTGGCATGCTGTGCCCTTGGATCATTTCCTGAGTCTGCTGCCGAAAGGCTGCAAGATCTGGGCACGTCAGATGACCTACATGGGTCCTACCATCTGTACATTGTACGGTTCCCCCCATCTGTACGTTGGGGTAATGCACATGCTTTTCTAATCCTGTTTTCAGGAAGCAGAATCGGTGTTTTGGAGCTTGTGGCTGTTTGAAAGAAGATAAGACTTAGGAACCCAAGTTTTCTAGGTAGATTTGAAAATTGCCTTCTGTGCCTTTATTCTCTTTCTGTGAATCACTGCTATCCATCCATCTGCTGTGCAAGTACCAGCAACTCTGATACTGGTTTTGGAGTGGCCTTGGAAGAGACTGAGTCCCTGACCATGCGGTGAGACTCATGGAGCCTGCTGCAAGTCAGCGGGGTAGGGACCTCATAGAGCTTTCAGCAGCATCAGGCCTTACTCTGCTCTGTGATACGCCTGAATATTCAACAGAGAAAATTTCCTTCACGGAGATATTAAAGTGTTAGAAAGGGATGGGTGAAGTCTGTGCCTCATTCTACTTAAATAATTCATTTTGCTTTGAATGATCTGTTTATGATGATCATGTAGGGAGGGTGTCCTTCCCAGGTAGCACTTGGGAGAGACCAGGGGGGCAGCGCACACCTGACATTAGTGTGAGGAAGTGTCTGTATTTTGCTGTCCTTATTCTGTGCCGTGTTCTTCTCTGTTCATGGGGGAGCTCGGAAGTGCCATGGTGAAGCCGCCTGACATTTCTCCTCACCAGTTCCTGAAAAACACGGTTTTGTGAATGTATTTTTTTAAAAAAAAAAAAAAACTAAAAAAAAGAAAAGTCAAGAATTTGTCTACAAGAAGCTCAAACTCCCTTGCATCATGGATCATAGAGAGGAATCTTGCCTTGGTGAAGGCAAGATTTTCCTGACCTGTGAGAATCTACCTTATTATAGTTATAAAATTATAAATCATTATAGAAGATGTTGGCTGCTGCATGTCCAAGGGAGGTGGGCTAGGGTTTCTGTGCTGAAATGGCTAACATACCTCCCAAAATGAACATACATCAGTCTTTCCATCCAATCTGTGTGTGTGAGCCCCTTCTAATGTGGTTAACTGTGGGCTGGGAAGGGAAGGAGGTGGTTTCTGTAGGACCTCTGCTCACTTGTCGCAGAAGTTAGAAGGCAGACAAATGGAGCAGTGAATAGCTCCTTGGAGAATTCGCTTCACTCTTGGGCCCAGTCAGCAGCCCTGTGTGCATTCAGCAAGTCCCTTTCAGCCTGGCTTGTTATAGTAGACCACCAAATAGTCTATTCCTCATATTGTGATTTTTGATTATTTTTTTTTTTCCTGAGAACCTGGGATCTGAGCTGCAGAAGTGCTGATGATGCACAGCTGCAAGGGGCACCAGCGGCGGTTCTGCTTTGAATGTGTAAAGTGGCCCAGAAAACCAGGCCCTTGGGGGCCTTCATAGAGGCACCCAAAGGGGTGAGAAGCTGCAACTCCGATTTCCCTGTTTCTTAGCTTCCAATTTGGAAAGCGAGGATGCTTGACAATAAATGTGCTTGTGAACTGCCTAGCTGCTGCTCTCGGTGAGCCTGTCGAAAAGCCTGTAAGGAAACCACCGGTTCTGTATTCAGAGCAGGGCTTGGCTTGAGGCCACTCCTTGAACAATGAGGAGAAAACAAAATATTGAATAGCTGCTTGTTCAGCAAACCCAGTTCCTCTTGACCGTGCAGGGCCCTGCATGAGGGAGTAAATGAGATGGGGCAGTTTTCTCTTAGCACTTGGGGCTAGGACCAGCATCTGCACATAGGGTCTCAGGTGGTACAGGAGAAGGTTTACACCAGCGCGCTTGCTCCCAGCCTGTACAGTGGGGAGGGAAGCCAGCTGGGGACTTCTTTGCTGGCCCCAGATTGCAGCAGTGAATACAAAACAACATTCTTGCTGTTCTGTGGCCTGGCTTGGAAAACCCTTCCCCTGCAGGGTGCTACCTTGTGCTGCTTATCGGTGTGTTCCTCTGGTTTTAGGGAGCTCAGCTCTGGAACTGGAAGAGACTCATGGCACTCAGCAGGGAAGAGCTGTCTTCCTGCTCTTTCCTCCTTTGTGCTGAAAAAGCAGAATATGCGCCAACAGAACAGCGCACTTTGTTTGGGACTGTGGCTGCAATTCCTTCCCCGCTTGAGGGTTGTGCCCGATGTGTCTATTGGATGAGTTTTATTGGTAAAATACTGCTTTGCTCTTGGCTCCCAGCAGAGTCTTCTCTGGCACCTCATACAGTGGTAGTCTGAGAGTAGGGTTGGCTCACTTGGCAGACAGTGGGCAAGACATGAGGGCAGGGGTAGGTTTGGGCTGGCTTGTTGGTTTTTGTGGTTTTGGGTTTTTTCTCCCTTTTCCCCACTTGCAGCTTACAATGATTATGTCATTTTTTTGTCTTTGACCCAAGAACCAGATGGCACAAATGTCCTTGTTAGATGCCTCTCTGGGGTGCCTGAGAACAGCAACCCACCAATGCATGCCTTATCCTGGGGTTCAGGGAACCCAAGTAAGGTACCCTGCTCTGCCAGTGTGACCTTAGGAAAATAATTTAGAATTTCTGTGTGTTGGTGATGTTCCTCCTGCATAGAAAGTGTTAGGGAAGAGTTAATTTCTGAAGCATTGCAAACAGAAATAATGATTATGAGGAGCAGGCACCAAACTGAGAGGGGCTGTATAAATACTGTAGGTGGTTTTGAAGACATTTACTTCTTCAAGGGATGTGTGCATCGTACCTTTTAAAGTCGTTTCTGACTGAGTGTTGCAGGAGGCTTTTGGGATACTGTGTAGGAACCCAGGGGTAGGTGACACTCTGCAGTTGTGAACTGCACGAAGAAGCTCTCTTCCCCCTGTTGAGCTCAAAAGAGACCGTGGGGCCATTTCTCCTTTTCCAAAGATGAATAAACACGAACAGATGCCAGTACGGCTCTGTCCCTTTCTCTGTTGGAGATAGAGAATGTGAACTTTGGAAAGGGTCTGGCTCGATCCTGGGAAAATAGCTTTGATCAGAGCCTTGGGAGGAATCTGATACCATGTCCATCTAAGAGTGACAGAAAAACTAGCCAGAGTTTGGGGCCAGGTTAATCTGGTGCATCTCCACTGACGTCAGCAAGAAGGTGAAACAGTCTGTTCTGTCTCCTCACTTCAGCTCCTCATGCAGAAGCATTTATTCTGGACCTCAAGGCCAGACAGTGTAGGGGGATCATGGGATAGTAAGGGCCAAGATAACTTTTGGGTCTAGTATTGCTTGGAAGGAAATGTTTTGTTAGATTTGCTGATGTGTAAGGCTGAGGTGAAGCTCTTGTTGGACTTGAGGCTGGTACTTGCAAAGGGCATAAGGATGGCAGCAGAAGGGCTTCTGCTCCAGCTATGCCATCTCCGATGCAGCTGCATCCTGCTCCTCTTCAGGAGCTCTTGGCAGCGTTGAGTAACATAAGCTGCTGTGTTCATGAGGCTGCTGTGCAGCCTTCCGAGAGCCAGGGTCCTGGGCCTCCCAGAGGTGAGGTGGGTTCACAACTGCCTTAGAAACTCAGCCCTTGAGCATCTCCATCTGGGCAGGGAGACTTCAGTCTTGTGCAGCTATCATTTGTCTTATCATTGGACTGAAACCCTCACTCCACTGCTACTGGTGGAGCTTCTCCATAAGATTCCCTGACTATGGCTTGTGCAGTTGGTTTCATAGACTACTTACAGTGTTGATCTGTTAGTTGAAACCTGCTAGTTGAACCCCTGGCAAAACACAGGGGTTCTTCAGCCAGTAAGTTTTGTTTTGTGGACACAGGTGGATTTAAAATTGAAAAAAGTTGTTGATCACCCTTCCTTTTCATTTGTTTTGTTTTGTCATTTGGCTGTAATGGGAGTAATTTCTGAGGAAGAACTTGCATAAAAGAGACAGCAGTGATGTAGTTCACTGGTTCCAGAAGGGTGGTTGATCTTGGCTTGGGGAATGGAAGAAGGCATTTCCTGCAAGGGAATTTGGTGGCCACATGAATGGGTGTCAACAGACCGAGAAGGTGGGAAAGGTCTATAAAATGAGGAAGAATGAGATTGTATGTGGTGTGACGATGCATAAGCAGCAGAAGTAGCTGAACCTGAATGAAGTAAGACAGTAAGTGGTTCGCCTGGTCTGTGGATGGATGTTCCTGCTGTTCTGGTAAACATGATTTGGGTAACTATGCCTTAGTTTGCACAAGCTGATGGAATGTTTCTTTCCTGATTAATCTCTTGCTAAAGCAGAGTGGGGTGAGTGAATTTGGAGGAGAAGCACTGGCTCTGTGTTGGCATTAAGGACATGTACTGGAAGAGGTGATTTCTATTCCTCCTGCCCCGCCAAGAGCTGGTGCCAGATACAGACAGGAGGGTGACCAGTTGGAGGGAGATGATAGTCATTGGGTCTAAATGCTACGTGTGTATCATGTAGGACAAGGACTCTTGAGTGCTGTGTTTTCCCACTAGAAAATAGTTAGCTCACTAAGAAGCCAAACCAAAATGCAGATATGCTGCAAATGCATTTGTTGGGCTATTTATCAATATTAAACGTGTAAACCAGAAAGGTCAGCTGTGTTTAATGTCATGTGGCAGCTTTGTGATTTTAATTACAGTAAAAAACTCAGTGACAAATGAATTCAGTGCTCTTTAGAGCTTGTTCCTCCCTGACGCAGTTTGTTTTGTTGGCTTACCTGTGCTCAGGGCAAGTTTGGCTGCCTCTACCATGGTAGGAGGGGTTTTATTTAAATCAAGAAAATGGGGAAAAGTAGTAAATTATTTACAATGTCTTCTTCACTGGGGGAATTCAGTGTAGCTTAATGTTTCAGGAACACCTTGTTACAGTGTTGGATAGTAAGGTTGCAGGCAGAATCATCATAACTGGCGTAAAAAGGTTGTTGCATCTGATCTTAAATTACAGTGACTGACAGTTGCTGCTTCCCTGTTTCTTCCTATTTTGTATGCAGTTTCAGGTATCTTGGGTAAAGAGGTATAAACTTAACTTTCTCCTCTTCCAGCTTTTTGTTGTTCAGAATTGTGATGGGGACTGCTCTGCTGGTTTTTGTTGTTGTTTGCTTGGCTTCTTTATGTTAAGCTTCTAAAACTCTTTCTTGATCCTTTCCCAAGCTGTTTCAAAATGTAGTCAGCAGGATCCTCCTCCTTGTATAACATTCCTTCAGTTTTTAGGGGTAGTTATCAGTTTGGATGTTTTAAGTTTATTGTTAAAGAACTGACTGCTATAGAAACCTGACTTTTAAATGAGAACCCTGCAGACAGTTTGTGCTTGAGCTACTTTTAAATTGCAGCTGAGATTTTGAGCAGTGCTGGTACATGTACTTGGGCTTTTGTTTTCCTCTCTGAACATGTCTGTACCCGCTTGGCTGTGGTTTCAGCTTTGTAGGTGGGGGCAAGGTCCTGCTTGCCCTGTTGGCCTAACAGCGGGGATGTGAGCTCCTCTGGTTTGTGGTCCATGCTCAGCACAGTGTCCTTATTTCACTGGGTGACACAGGCTGTGACTATCAACAGCAGCAAAGCAACATCACATTGAATGCACCAGTTTCTTGCTGGTGTAAATGCAGTGTGTTACAAGTAACCCTGAAACGTTCCCTGAGTGCTGCAATAGTTTACAGCTGTGGTGTTCATCTTGTACCCATCAAAAAGCTGGCAATGGCATACAAGGATGGAGTTTTGATTTCAGTCTGGTGATACTGTCTAGGTTCTCAGTTGATAAGACCAGCTTCCTTAAAGAGGCCCAGTTACATTTGTTTCTGTACCTATTTAAAAGATATTTTTTTTCTGAATGTAGTATCAATAGAGGTTCCTGTACTTTTTTCCACTTCACTGGCAGCACTGTCCTTGTTTAACTCCAAATAAATCTTAGTAACATGTGCAGCCCAAAGATGAGGGGAGAAAATTAATCTCTAGATCAGGCACTACAGAAAATGAAATTAATTATGAGCAGAAGAGAGAGGGGTTTTTCCTGTATCCATTGTCCAAGCAAAGAGAAACTGGCACAGAAAATAAGACTTAGTGAATGGTGGTAGTGGGGAGCAGTGCTGGGTGTTTCTTTTCCTAAATTTAGATTAAAAGAAAAAATAAAACTTTTCCAAATGTCCCCGGTAAGACTAAGCAAAGCATAGGCAGGTAAGAGAAGTGACATCCCTGTAGGATTCTTTCAGTGTTGCTGAGATTCTTTCTTTTGCATTCAGCTTTAGTGGGAAAGTGTTGGGGGGGAAGGCTGGGGTTTGTTTTTATCCATGCCACCAATATGGTTAAAAGTCACAGCATAAATTTCCTGACTTGGTGAAAAGCCTGTGACCCCTCTCAGTTGTCTTGTTCATCAGAAGGCAGATAGGTAATAAAGAGTCTCCTGTGTGAGAGGAGTAGGGAGAACCTGCTGTTTTAATTTTGTTCACAGCAGTGGGCCAAACTTTGTTCTTTCAGTGCTGGCCTTGATAATTGGCTCGATATAATATAGGAATTCAAGCCATCGCATATCTCTGGCTTTATAACTGCTAATGTCATAGCCAAGAAGAGTGCAAAGTCTCCTGCAGAAACATACAGTAAATAAGAACAATGAGCATGTTCCAAAGAACATACGGGCAGTGGTTTTAAAGGGGCTCAGCTCAGCCCTGGTGGTGGGTTAATTTTCATCCAAGTTGCCTAGACAAATGGATTTTGCTGGTTTAGACTCCGTGGGGGATGCGGGTTTGATTTGGGAGATTTTCTGGACTAAATATTATGTTCATGTCTCTGATTCCTGGAAACCAGACTTAAGGGATCCTCTCTTTTTGGGAGGGAAGGATTTGCTTTGGGAGTTTCCTCCATTTTAGGAGTTTGGCTATAGCGTGCCTTGCCTTTAGGATATCCCATATCCTGCAGTGCAACGTATCTTGCACCAGTAAGGTTTTGTTTTTCCTCTGGCTACCTGCAGCTCTCAGCCATGGCTAGCTAAGACTTATTTACCTTGTTTTTGCAGAGGTCTGTGGTTTATTCGTCATCTTCAATGAGGTTCTAACACCTGTTAAATGCTCCTCCTCCCTTTTTTTGGAGAAGCATTTAATTATGACAGGGTTTCCCTCGGAGCACGTCCTCCATTCAGTTCCCTAATTGTAGAATTCTCTGTGGGATTCTCCAGATGGGGGATAGAGGATAATCTTCTCAGAGCTCCGGAAGAAATGTGATGCCAAATTACAGAAAATAGATCCTTTTTATTAAGCTCTTGGGCTCCTTTTACTCTTATTTTAAGGTGACCTTCTGTTAAGGAGAAATGTTGGATAAATGGCTATCCTTTTTAAATAATCCTCAACAATCTTACCTGGGTTACTAATAACATTGTTAGATTAGAAGTCCTGAAAGGATTTAAGCTTTTTTTGCCACTCGTGCTGTCATCACAGAAACCAGGAGAATGAACTTGCCTGCTTCCCTTTTGTTTTTAGTTGTCTCGTTTTCAAGCTGCAAGCTCTAAATTAGGGAGTGCTGGCAGCATGCTTGGCATGGCAGGCAGGTATAAAGACAAAGCCCCCTCCTTTTCAAGTGGTCACAGTGCCACTTTATGGGTCACTTGCTTCGCTGCAAGCTAGTGCTGTGGCAGTGCTGTTTCAGTCCCCCAGGGGTTTCCAGGCATCCTGAAAGTGCTACTCAGCGCCGCTGATGTTTGCAAACATGGCAGTACTGGCCATCCCGTTTCGTGCCCGAATGCTGGCCATATCTGGAGTTCTACTAAGTTTGCTAAATCTAGCATGTGACTGCTGAAGGCCTCCAGGGGTTGTCCTTACAGAGCCAATTCTGCTGGAAGGTTCCCATGTATTTGATGTGCATGAATTAATACTCCATACCAATATTTTTATAGGGCGGATGGATAAACTAAAGCACAAAGAAATGTAACTGTAGTCCTGTACTGAGTTGGTGGCAGAGCCAGAAGTAGTCTGGAAATGGCTGACTCTGGTCCCCAGTTTTAATCATTGCCTCTCTGAGATTTTGTGTGCATTTAAGTCTCCAAGGAACATTTTCTGTAGCCCCAGTAAGAGTGCCAGCTTTGCATGTAGCAGGTAAATACAGACTTAGGAGGGGAGGAATCTCTTATTGGCAGGGAGGCTGAAGTTATAGCTGTAGATTTTAATGTATGTAGTTGGTTGGCTTTATACTGCAATATGCCGCTTGGGATGTGTACAGCTTGCAGCAATTGAACTTTGGTGCTGAGAGGTCAAAGGTGGCTAATCCAAATTTTTGTTTATCTTCCAGGTCTACGCACAACGAACTAGAAAAGAACCGGTAAGTAGCTAATGAGCTGAATTCTAAGAAATGCAAGCCTAGTGAGTGTAATGTGCTTTAACCTTACACATGCAAATGCTGTTTGATCAGCTTAGACAGCTGTGAATGACCACACTGCATCACGTAGTTTTAAAAGTCAGGGGGGAAGACACAAAAAAAATCTGAAAAAGAAGCCTCGGTTTTGGTTGTTTTTTTCTCTCTCTGAAAAGCATGAAGTGACCCAGTTTTGTGACTAATCTGTATGCAGAGTAAATACTGTTCTTCTCCTGACACAGTGAAATCTGATTGGGGCACTTTCCATACATGAGGTTGCTACGGGATCAGGTTTCTTGGGCCCTGGGTAATACATGTTACCACAAACCCAGGGGCAGAGCCCTGTGCTCTACACCCTCTCCCCCCCACCCCTGCTCTGGGTTGTGATAATCTCTGCAACGCAGAAGAAAATACCATTGTCCAGAGGCTTAGAGGTCTGGCTACCCGTGCTCCTGTGGAGACTCTCTCTTCTAACCTGTTTTAGGATTGCGCCTGTTTATCCTTGAATCTGAAATTTTAGCAAGCCTTGCAGTTTTGTTACTTGGCTGGCTCTGCTATATGACTCAACCCTTTTGTAACAGGAGTTAAAGTAAGATAAATACCATTGAGACAAGAGGAGCTAGTTCACACACAGATCAGATTATCGCCTTCCATTCAGGATGCTATAGTTAAGGTTGTGTCAGTGTTCCCATTATAAACTTATCTTGGGTCTTCTGTGGGATTTTAGGAGGGCTGAGGGGAGGTGTATGGGTTTTTTTGTGGCTGCTGGAACAAAGGCAGTACTCTGGCCAGCTGCTTCTATGAAGAAACCCCCAGGGTGGGAAAGCTGAGTCTAAATAGGTTGATTGCCTCCTCTTCCCTCCTAGCAGCCATCATTTAACAAGGGACGGGAGGAATGCAAGTATGGCCAAAGATACACAGAGACTTCGAGCCAAGTGTGTATTTCCATTCAGACAAGGTCTTCCCATATAGCTTCAAGGGAATCGGAGCTGAGTACCTCGTGCATCATGTTGCCCTTGGCTTCCCCATATCTGCCTCCCCCAGCAACAGCAGTGCTGGGAAGCAGCTTGGCCTTTGCATGGGGTGGGTGTTTTCTTCCAGGCTGTGCTTCTACCTCCTGGTAGCTTTGAGGGTCTACAGAGTTGTCACGGTCCTGCCTTTCTGGGGTGGTGCAGGGAGGTTTTTTTTGGGTTGTGTTGCTCCCCGAGTCTCAACCTTTCCAGTCCCAGGTTGAGCTGTGTTGAGAAGTGTTGGCTCCTGGGTTTTCCAGTGCTCTCTACAGTTTTGTTTACCAATGAGGGAAAGAAAATGCAGTGCTTGGGTCTGACCCAGAACGGAGGGTGCTTTCTTTCTCCATGACAACAGTAAACCGTCACTAATTTTCAGTATGGTTATTTGCATATCTAATTGTTACTGTAAATGCTGCTTGCCCTCAGTACAGCTTTAGAGCAGAGCTGTCTCCATCTTTCCCCGTACCAACCTGGTCCTCTCACATTGGCCAAGTTTGCACGGATATGCGACCATGTTTTTCTACCCGCAGGCGGTGAAGCTTCAAACCCTCTGTGGGTGAGATCTCCACAGCTAGCATTACATACTTACTGTCCAGCTAAGGACTGGCGAGTATTGATGGGTTTAGAATATGCCTGATACCAGCTATCTGTATGAGTTGAGGAAGTTTCTGCCTTGATTCCTCGTCTTTAACTGGGGACAGTAATACTACCTGGGGTGGGGATATCATGAGGATTGACTACTGTCCAGCACTTTGTTATATATGTTACTAGTGAGAGGAGTATTATTTCCTATGCTTCCCCTTATGCCACCTTTTTCTGAATGTTGACAAGCTGTTTGCTTGCTACAGAATTTGTCTTCTCATTCCCAATTGGTGTAATATCTCTCTCTTCCTCTCCTGCTGTCTCAGTTATGCTCCCTAGTCCCCACCTGCTGCAGGTTGAAGACTCCTAACCATCAGCCTTCTCTTTCCTCCAGGGCTTCCCATTCCTGAGGCACTGTATTCCAGGTCTGTGTCTCAGACATGGTTTTACCAAGCCCTTGGTTTTCATCCTTCTGGGAAGGGCACACATTTGATCACATTGGGTGGTCTGTACAGGCAAACTCCTATATCTGGGACCTTTGGTCAGACCCTGTTGCTTCTCGTTTGAGATTGTCCCTCAATGCAGATGCTATGGCCTGATCAGCTACGCGCATCTGCAAACCCAGCTAGACCCTATGGTGGCTATGCTGGGTTTGCAGTGTTTGTTACCAACGGTTTGGACGGTGAGTTTCATATTGGAAGCATTTATTTTCAAACACCACGGCAGTGTTTTCTGAGTGAAGGGGATAGCTTCCTGGTTAGATTTTCACCATGTTTTATTTGCTGTGTCGTTAAGTTTGTCAGTGTCTACAGACTTAACTGTTGCAAAGATAAAAGCCCTGATACTAATGGCTTTGTGGCTGGCAGGTGCTCATTTTCCCTATTATTTGAGATTATTCCTTTTGAATCTCACGGTTATCTCCATTATTGACACACACTATAATTTTCAAAATTGTCCACTATTAGGTCTCTGACTCTGTTTTTTCCCCTCTTGTCTGTGAACAGCAGCCTTCTTATGTTCGCTTAAATTTTGTTTTAACCCATTCAACAGTTACACAGTTTCTTTCAAGCAGTGGCAAGAGAATAGTAGAAAAACCAAATGCTCTCCTCCTCCTTTTTGACTATGTGATTTAACTTGGACTCAGTATTGCAGAGCTGATGATGTTTCAGTGCATCAGGATTAAGAATCTTGTACCCCTTTGATGTTGAAAAGTAACTAAAAATATATTTAAAAATTAAAGGAATGTTTTAAGCTCCACTCCTTTTCTTAGTCTTGAAATATTTCATGAACAATCCAGTGGTTCTGCTAAGGAACTGTTTGATCTGGTACCAAATATTACAGTTAATATTTAAGTGACTTCTCTTTCTGCTTTGATTTGGTGGTGGTTTGTTTTTTTTTTATCTGAAGATACTGCAGTGACATTTATATGAGGAGCTTTGTTTGATTTATAAAAGATTAAAGTTAATTTATAGTTATTATCTGTCATTAATCCTCATGTTGGAAAATTGTTTGTGTTTTTTATTTAATGGGTATGTGTTTCAGTTTATCTCTGCCCAGGATGAGTCATAGCTTGCATTTAAACAAAAAACCAGTATTCTGCTTCTCATCTGTTGCAAGGCGTAACTAAAACAATACTTTTTAGTCCTTTAACACGCCTACCAAAAAACTGATTCGTAAGCAACATTTCTAAAAGAAAACATGATAAAGCAAGTGACTGAAAAATGAACTTTGCTAGTGTAGTATTTTCTCAAAAAAGGATAGTAAATACAATTCAGGCTTAAATGGTGTGTGTTATATAGACAGCAGAATTAACTGTTGTCTGTGAACATTTTAGACACACGCCAGTTTTGGAAGGATGTGGTCAGCGCGGTATTAAGAGAAGGTTCAGGGCACTGAGATGACTTTCCTGCCGCTCTGTGAAGTGGCAGTTCTGGTAGACCAACATGGTGGTGGCGTCTGGCAGAAAAGTTACGTCTCCTGACAGAACAAGAAAGATGTTTGTAAAGCTGTTGATCAGATTTAAAAAAAAAATATGTTTTTCTGTATGTCCTAGATTCATCTATTTGTTTTTGGTGATGATTGCATTGTAATACAGCAGAAGGAAGGAAAACAAAGCTGAGTAATTGGGTAAAGAATGAGTTATTACGGCAGATTTTTCTTATGGTAACAGTAATGTAGTTCAAACAAAAGATAGATCCAAGGAGGGAAAGAGACCTTGGGAGAATCACTGAAATTAGAATTCTCTGAAGATCTCACAGAATTTGTGGCTCTGCAAAAATACCTCGTTTAAAATGAAAAAGGATGAAGTCTAAAGGAGACAAAACTTCTAAACCAAGCTGCTAAAGAGTTGTGTTTAGTGTAAAAGCACAAAATGAAGTGATGTAAGATCCTTTCTCTCTGATACCTTTTGAGATGATCAGAAACAAAGTGAAGACGACAAACTCATAGCAATGATGGAGTGCTGTGTTTTTTAGCCTTTCTGACTCTTGCAAGGATCCCCCATCTATCTTCTGTGATTCCCCACCCATTCTCTCTTTAACGTGAGAGACTGTTTATTGCAGAGTGTTTTTCCAAAACAGTTTCTCACGCAGAGCTGCCTGTTATGCTAGATTGCGTATTTGAGGTAGCAGATGAGATAAAGGAAAAACCCTACTGAACGTTTAGGAGAAAATCATGACGTGGGTCAGCTTGCACTGAAATGTGGGGCCTTCTGAGTCTCTGCAGCAGTTGCACGGTTTAGTTCTGTTTCTCTAGAAAAGGGGCTTGAGTGTGTCTATTAAAAAAATGCAAGAGAAAAAGGAGGGGAAAGCATTTAACACAGGGCATTTAAACAGTGCAGACATGCTGTCTATGCTGGGAAAGATAGAGGGAAGGGAAATGAAAGTATCCTTCCTACTCTGGATAGACATGGATGATTGTGCTTCTGTAGTGCTATATATACTTGCCAAGGCAATCAGATCAGTGTTTGTCTTGAAGCAACTAATCAATGTGGTGTTGAGTTCAGTGCTATTTATCAGGAGAGCTGGAACAAGAAATTAATCCAGTAAATTTTGTTTGTTCTCTGGAGTGGGCTTTGTTTTCATGTTAACTTCATGTAGCAAACATTGACAGTACATATTGTTTTCCTCATTAATAAAACTTGGAACCTGTGATGTTCCCTGCAGCAGTCAAACCATGTCCAACACAGCTGAGCATGCATCTTTCTTTGACACATCCAAAGGTCAGAGCATGCACCGATCCAGCTTGCTCCTGGTGAGAACTGTAGCTAAACCCTCCTGTCTCTGTGGCCAGTATGGAACAAGAGCTGGAGGTAGCCAGCTATCTTCAACTCTGTCACTTGGATGACAGATGCTTCCATTTTCAGCTGGAACTAACAATTTTCAGCAGAGCTGAAGCATGTTCCTCTAGTTCAGGAGATCTGGATAACTTATTACACTGCTGTACCTGTTTTTGCTCAACCTGGAGAGAGTGAAGTGTGTAGTTTGTGGAGTAAGGCTATTGGAGAGATATTCCTTCTGGATACATTTAGGCTCTGCATTGTCATCTAGCATCAGTGTGCCTTTTGCTGTATTGCGGTTGTTTCTTTGCATTGCTCTGGGAACTCACTGGTCAGACGCTGTAAAACTGGGATCGGTCTCTTTGGCTGACCACCACACTTGTTCATGAGAAGTGCCTCCTTGTGCAGAAGCAGCATTTTGATTCAGTTACAATCAAAAGTCTGCGAAGGCTTTGTTTCACATTGGCTGGGCAGCAGAACATTTTGAACTCTGAGTAAAGCTGCTGAAAAGGGACAGTTAGTCTCCGTGCCAAAATTTGAAGGAAACAAAATGATCCTCATTTTGTTGGAAGTCCTTTAGTACTGCTCATATTGGAATTTCTAGTTTCAATATGATTTCTTTTTTTTTATTCAGAGTGATGCAGTGAAGAATGAATGCGTGCCTGCCTTCCTTTCTGCTCCCAGATCTCTATACCTCCCTTATGAATCCAATAGCAGCTGGAGGAAAAAAGAGGGAAAAAGAACAATACTACTATTTTGGATAAACTGTCACAAAGCAGAATTTTTTGTTTCAACAATGTTGCACAATAAAATCACTGCTATAAGCCAGTTTTCAGAAACAGATATTTATTACAAAGTCCTTCTCAAATGAGATGTGTTTTAGGGATGTGTTTTCCTCTCATAGTGTGGAAAGAACTGTCAGCACAATCTGCTTGGCCTTACCATAATGGTCTGATGCTGAGAATCCTTTTGTCGTCTTGCCTCCCAGAAGGGAGAGTTTAGAGGAGACCCCCATCTTAGAAAGAAACATGCTCTGCAGTCAGGTCTCCCCACTTATTGTCTGAGTTCTTCATTCAGCATCCCATACTTAAGATTTCCAGAGTACTGAATAGAAGAGGTATCAAATGGTACGTTACTGGTTATTTACTGCTCTCAGGGAGCAAGGAGGGGGTCTGATAGCTGCTGTGGATATGTAATGAAAGCAGTCCTACGTACTTAGATGGTATCTGATTTGGAGTGCATCATTGCCAGCTTTGGTTCTTGAATCTCTTCCCAAACTTGCATCCTTGAATTTCTACTTGTGTTGCTACAGTTTTCTTTCAGGCTGAACGTGCTCCAGTTCTGTATGTTTATGGCTGTCCTGGGCAAATCCCCTCTGTAATCAGTGAGCTTGGACTGGGGAAGAATCTGGTCCCAGGTAGGAAGTCAAGCATTCAGATTTCCTGGCTCAGTTTTAAGTTGTGTCAGGGCTCTGTACTTGCCACATCTCTCCCAAAGGCGTCTCTGGAGAATTTGCAGGTGCTTTTTTTTTTGTCTTTTTTCTTCCTGGGGTGCTGTTTGAAGTGCCAAGAGCCAGAAATTCTGATGCAACAACTTTTCTTGTTTAAGTGACTAACATTGCTCATGGGCCTGAAAGCATTACTAGCTAAAAGCCACTTGGTGAGTTTCTGTCTTAGATGAGGTAATAGGAATATAATTTCTGAGACACATTACCTGTTAACTACAAGTTTCAGGAATTTGTACTCTTGGGGCAGAAGCTGGAGTTGTGTCTGCTGATCTATATCTATATCTGGTATGTGTGTTGGTTGTATTATAGCAACATAGCCCATGCAGACTTGTGATAACCAAAGGAAATTCAGCGTGGGATAGGAAATGTAGGCAATTCTCATTCTTCTTTCTGTGTGTGGCCCNTCAGACACCCCTATTTAACAGGTGAGGAGTAGAAACTCATGGATCCATTGCCTGGAGTAATGGGCATGTGGGAACAAATTTGCATTGATCCACGTCTCCAGTCAGTTGCTTGCTTTTCCTCTCCTTCACAGAAGTTTGCCTGTCCCACCTCTGCTTCCTTCAAAATTTCATCCTAACTACTTGTGTCCCCCTTAGTCTCCTCCCTGTCAGTGTTGCCCAGGGCCAGGAGGTGCTGCATGATATTGTCTTGCTGCCCTCGCACCTTCTCCCATCTGAAAAGTGAAGAGGGGCACAAAGTGAAGGTCCCTTTGCTGCTGTGGGTGGCTGGCAGGGCTTGGTGCAGTATGGTCTTAGCACCCTTTAGTTTTGGGTGCTGTGGTGGGTGATGCAAGTGTGTAACAGGTGTTCATAGCCTTTTCTGGGAAATGAAAGCAAGGGCTTCATCTTGCAGTGGCTGTGGTTGTTGCCTGGCTGCAAATGGCGCTGGTCACCCCGAGCGGTTTGCATAGCTGTGGGCAAACAGACCAGGCAGGTTTCTTCCCAAACAATGCATGTGACAACCATAAACCAATTAAATGGGCTGTGTGCAACCAAGGGTCAGGAATTCTCTTCCCATAAAACCATCGGGTAACATGGACAGGGCTAAGTCAGGGCCATGGCAGAACATAGTGGTAGATGGTGTCATCTATCTGGCTCCCTTTCTGTGTGTCTTGAGAGCTTGAATTTGTGTAGAAATACGGATCATCTTTGCGTGGCACTGTGTGTGTGCTCTTTGGTAAATCCTTACAGTGCCTTTGCAAAATTAGAGTATCCTCTTACTCAAAGGTGGTACTTGAGTCTGTCAGATGCAGGCTGAATCTCATATAAAGGTTTTGGATTTCTCCGAGTCTGGAGGAGCACTGAGGAATCCCTGGATCCCAGAGCAACGGGATGAGTTAGGTTTTCTGCCTGATGTTCCATTAAAAAAATTAAGGGTTGTCTTTTGAAGGTATCCTTCATGTGTACACTGCTGCCTAAGCATCACTTCCGATTAGCTGTGTAATAAGATTTTCTGTCCCTCCTGCCTGTTAATTATTTACTTTTGAGAGTGCATTCGTAAGGCAACATGACTTATTTAGGGAAAAATTAAAAGCTTCTGCAAAGGATGGATGCTTTTTGCTTTTATTTTTTTTTTGCCCAGGAGTTAAAGTAGAGTACCTTAAGACTCAAGGTGAAGAAGGGATTGTCCTGAATGGGAGATTCTGCAAATGAGCATGTTCAGCTCATAGAAGGTGAGGCAGGAAAGGGGATGTAGCAGTTGCATAGTGATCTTGTAACTGACTGCCTATACAAGGGTTTCTGCCCAGAAGGGGCTGAAGGAGGCATAACAGAAATTGATAGGAAAAAAGCTTACGCACTGAAACCTCCAGTGGAAACAGGACGTGAGCTTGAAATGCAGTGTTACTTTCATAGAAATAGACTCTGTGAATCGTATCAGTGGGTTCACGCATGGTCCAGGCTGATAACGGTTCGTATGATAAGGGTGTGGTTTTTATCGTGGTAGGTAGTAAACAGCTGCACAAAACTTAGTCATGCTTATAAAGTCAAGTGCAAGCTGCTATCTCTGTGTTGGCTGGTTGCTGAGCTAGGGTGGAATATCTGAAAGCATCTGAATCATTTAGAAGCACAGCTCTTAATGACTCTCAAATGAATACTTGCTCCTTCACTTGGGCAATTGTTGCTTCCCCTGCTTGTGTCTGCAGTGCTGTAGTTGTGCCTGGTCATTTGGAGAGCAGTGCCAAGGGTTCCTATACTGAACAGCTTACTGTCCAGTACAGGAATTAATGCAACAATGAAAGGAGGGAATTTGATAAATGTTGCTCTTGATGTGAATAAGTGAATGTATTTGTAGAGAAAGGGCAAGGACCCTTCTACAAGGGTGAAGTCTGGCAAAGCCACACACCCATCAGGGGAGATGTATGGCTAGGAAAAGGAAGCTGATGCCACACTTGGTTTTGCTGCTTATTTGTGTGTGGGTAGCTCTCCCTGTGAGCAGCTCAGGAGAGAAAAGGCACAGAACAGGAGGGTTCAGATGTGAGATCAGCCCTGAGGAGCTCACTGTGGCTAGTCTTTAAGAAGAGCCTGATCAGCTGAGAGTGTTCTTGGGACCTGAGAACAGGCAGCTGTCAGCATTTCCATCTGCTACTGTAGTGTGTTCCCCTGCTCTTTCCACTCAGAGATGGATCATGCAGAGGGATTGCTCCAGCTCACCCAGGAAGTTCTGGGTGATGGATGATAGGATGAGGGGTAATGGCTTTAAACTGGAAGAGGGGAGATTTAGGATAGATATTAGGAAGAAATTTTTCACTATGAGGGTGGTGAGATACCGGAATAGGTTGCCCAGAGAAGTTGTGGAGGCCCCATCCCTGGAAGTGTTCAAGGCCAGGCTGGATGGGGCTTTGAGCAACCTGGTATAGTGGAAGGTGTCCCTGCCCATGGCAGGGAGGTTGGAACTAGATGATCCTTAAGGTCCCTTCCAACCTAAACCATTCTATGATTCTATATGTCCTGTACATTTTCCTCCTAGGAGGGACTTCCCAAATGCTGCCTAAAGACACAACCTGCTGAACGCTTGGGGTAATTCACTGTAATTCCACATGGCCGAAGTCCAGCCCTTAGATGGGAGGTATTCTGCTCCTTCTGAAAACTCAGTGAAATTCTCCAAATGAGTTATTCTGAAAGGGGGAGCAGCGTAGCAGGTTTATTGTGGAAATTGGAGGTTAAAAAGAAGTTGCTTTGTGTCTCCCATGTCTTTCATTCCTGCCTGTTTGGCCTTGTTCCATGGGGTGGGTTGAGTTGTGGGTTGCCCAGTCAGATTTTGCCCAGCTGTATGGGAATCTTCCACACAGCTCGGAAAATACCAGTCATTAGCTACACTTTGGTAATGTCAAGAGGCCCAACGCGGGGCGAGTACTCAGATTTGCACAGATGCACACAGTTACGTGCAAGCACACACAAAGAGCTTGCAGTTAAAATCTATGTGCCCGTCTCTTTTTAACAGGGGAAGACAGCCCCAGCTGTGTATACAGCTTGGTGTTTCCCTTTGATCTGTGTTTGTTTCCAGTGTTTCTCATAGACTGGATCCTGGCGCTGCTCAGAGCTGGCTGCTCTTTTCTATGTTTGCAGCTGCATAACTGCATACAGAGAAGCTTGCTGGGGTGACCAGGGTGTAACTGGTTTCAGCGGCTTGGGGTTGGGGGTTCCTCTTCCCTGCAGCCCCTCCTGTTGTTTGCTTTGTTGCTGTCCTTTCCTCGCTGCCTTGCAGGGCAGGGGATTGTCTCATTGTGGTAGTGGAAACTGTGCCTTGCAGATGCCTCTGGATCCTCACTTTTACTTTGCCTACCTGCTCCCACACACATGGCATTACTGCTCTTTTCCAGCTGCATGTAGCAGCTACAGCTTGCACTCTGGAGCATATCTTTTGCTCTGTCACCAGGGTTGTAGCTCAGAGAGGCAAAATTGCCCTTCGCTTTCCAGAGGCTCAGCACTTGCAGAGCCCTTGCAGCTGGCTCGAGCGCTGTGCCTAAAGCAGGGCAAGAAACCACAGTCTTCAGACTTAGGTGGTGTTTTGTGAAGCTGTCAAAGATGGGGCTGAGAGGGGCTTGCAGCACTCTTTTGGTCTGTCCCCTCACCCCAAGGCAGGATAATCTCTATCTAAACCTTTCCAGAGAGATGCCTATCTAGCATGGCTTTAAAAACCTTTGACAGCAGGATTGCCCAGGGAGGCAGTGCAACCTATTGCCCTGATTAACTGTTTTTACCACTTGAAAGTTTTTTTCTAACATCTAACTAACAAGAAAATTGCATCAGTGTTTTTCTAGGGAAGCAAAAAAGCCATCCAAAGTTGAGAGCCTCTGTGTGTGTGAAGGGGAGAGTCCCAAACACTGAATAATAGTAATCAGCTTTCATAGCAAGAATCAATCTGTTAGACCCTAGAAGTATGCTGAGAAATTTTGGTTGAGATAAGGGAATAGGGGGGAAAAAAAATTCATCTTCCCTTTTCCCAATACATGTGTTTGCCACTTCATGTACCCAGAAAAGCAACTTTGATGCCAAAAGAAGTGGGAAACCGGATGGGAACACTTTGTCTCCGGTGGATATTCTACGTAATATGACCCTCTTAGGAAATGCGCAGAGCCTGTTCTCTGTGGTGTGACCTCTTTTAAACTTTTCTTGGCTTGGAAAAGCAGCTTACAGGCTTGGTGTTCACTGGAAAAAGCACATATGGGGATGCATTTCAGCAAAGGGATTTCAAAGGAGGAAAAGAGGGGAAATCTCGTATCTGGTGTCATATACTTCAGGAAAGCATGCAATGGCCCTCTGGAGTCATGAGTGTCTCTTGGAGTTTCTTTGACTTGTGGGTTTTTTCTTAATGATCTCTGAGAAAAATACATGTGGTTGGGAAGGAGCAGAGTGGGAAAGGGGTTATACTGCGGGTTGGACTCATTGTAAATGGCTAGCAGAGGTCGGAGTGGAAAGCTTCTGTACAGAAGTAGGGGACTCCCATGTGCCCTCCAAGCTGGCCCTCAGGTCTGTGCAGGCAGTGCTGCCTTGTGCTTCCCCTCAGCCATCCAGAGAAAGCGAATTGCATGAGTTCTTAAAGGTTTCTTTTTTTAATTTTTTCTTTTTAAAGGAGCATTTGTTAAAACTGTACAGTTATTTAAAGTGAAAAAGATGATTAGTCTTGTCAGTTCGTGTAATCTCCACTGCAATTCTGGTCATATTCTGTGTTTCTCAAATCCCAACACCTGGAGTTGTGTTTTCTATTCCCCACATAACACCAGTGTGTGAGCCAGTGTAACCTATGTATTTAAAAGAAAACAGAAAGGAGAGGAAGCATCCTATGTAGGTGTTTGTTTGCTTTTTTAAATCCTGTGATGTCTGAGCTACTCTTTTTTTTTTTTTTATGGGGCCTAAATCGTAATCTTTTGGACGCATTGGATTAACAGTAGGACATCAGAAACTAAATGTTTTGAAGAAGCAAAAAGTTTTATGACTGCTTGATTGCAAAGGCAACAGTACAGCCTTCATCTTGTCCTGATTCTGACTAAACTCCTTTGAACTTTGCTGAAATTCCATCTTGGGAATTTCTTGGGACAGAGGTAAGAGGAGACCTCAGATAGTTTTTGCTGCATTTATGGCGGGGAGCAGTGAGGGCTTATTGATCCATTTTGAGAAATGTGGCCATCTTGTACTCTGGGTGTTATTAACTAGCAGAGAAGGCTGAATGAATTAGCTTCCCAAAGTGCCCTACTCTCTAGGCACTTCACATGCTGGTTTCATTGCTGAGCTGCATGAGCACCTGAAAACCAAGAGTGGATTTAGCTGTGCGGTACTCCTTGAAGGAATTAGGATTAGCTCCATTTTGCGGATGAGCAGTGCATGCTTCAGTTCCTCAAGGGATTTACCTGAGGTCATGCAAGCTGTCTGCAGACAGGTCTCCTGACTCTCACTTAAAGGTCTTGCCTGCTACACAGCCCTTTCCTGCTTGTGGAGAGAGTTGAAATGTCAGCTCCGTTCAGTTGCTGCTTCGCCCTTCCTGAAAGCACATGCAAACTCTGCAAGCTCCTGGCGAGCACAGCACTAGGAAAGTCAAGAAATCTGTGCTTCTGGTCTGCCATTTGGCTCTTCTGGTGGGGAAACCCACTGCAGCCTCTCCCCAGGTGAATGGTTTGCAGTGAAAATTGCTTTGTGTTATTTTTCTTGGGTTTTTATTATCATCATTATTATTTTTAACACCATGATTTTTGAAACCAACAAGGAGTGATCCCAGGATGGGATGCTGTATAGAAAATATCTGACCATAAAGCAGTAATTTATCTTGCCTAAATTCATGAGGCCCTGTGAGGGACATACACACTACAGAAAAACAGGGAAGGAGGGGTGTGATTGTGATTATAATGCAGTGCCACTGCAGGTATTTCTGTGAGCTCCGTGTGGTTTCTTAATATTGTCCTGATAGTTGAGCAATGGAAACCAGTTTCCACCAAACTAGCGGACTAGGGTGTTCCAGCTCCTATCCCTCTCTTTTCTTTTTTTTAATTATTTTTCTTTCCAAAACAAACTATGAACCTTTCAGTGATGAGCTTGTTCCCAGGTGGGATCCTAACATCCTAACCCTTTTCCTGCTGGGAGAATACAGAGCGAGCAAGTGTAAGGCAGCTAATCCTCCCACAAATGTTAGTTTACTCAACTACAGCTGTTCTTGGTTTGGGGGAATTAGAATTGTATCCCTTTGTGGCATTGCTGACCCAGGCAATGATCATAATGATCTTCCCCAGCTGATCAAGAGTTCACTAGGCAGAATGTCCTGTGCTTAATATAATGACTTTTGAGCCCTGTTAGAAGCACTAGGAGTTTCGTAGTTGAGCTGAAAAAAGTTAAGCGATTTTCATGTCTTAAGGATATGTCTTACATCCTGCTCAAGGAAGTGGTTTCCAAGTGGCCAGCTCCATGCTTTTTCACTGTTTGAGGTTTGAGCATTCTTCCAAACCTTGGCCTTCACATGTGCCCAGAGGAGAGAAAGAAAATGCAAGTAAGGTGTCAAGGGTAGTTAAAGGGAAAGGGCAAGACAAGAGGGTTGTGTTGGTGGTGGTGTGGGGTTTTTCCCCCTGAAGTTTACATTGTTTTAATTTTCTAGGTGATAAACCCTGCTCCTCTTTGGAAGAACTGTGTTGACAATGAGTTTGTTTTAGCACATCACACCAGTTAAGCAGAAGCAAGGTGTGTTTTCACACTTTCTGGTACCTCCTTTCAAAAATTCTTCTTTCCTGGTACCTCTGACATCAGGACATGACACATCTGCTGTCATAGTGCTGGGAGCTGTACTTCTCTGTTCAGGTTTTCCTGCTGAGCAACACACATAGTTAATTTCAATTAAAACTGTTTGTCAGTTAATGTTAGCTAACTCCTAGACTTCTGAAATACAGTATTACTGTTCTTTGTGTGCAAAAATCCACATCCAATAGGAAAAATAGATTTCTTAAGTTCTCCTTCCTAGTGCTTTTTTCCAAACATACATCTGATAGTGACCTTGGCTGGTAATTTATTTTTCCTGGGAAGTCTGAGGTTAAATTCAAAATAATTTTACAAGGTGAAATTACATGCACTGCTTCCTCTGTTCCAGATGCATGCCCTCTATACCTGAAAGGTACAGTAGATATTTGATAACTCCTTAAATATTTCTGACAGTGTGAAGAGGTATTAGATGAAGAGCACATGCTTTCCTTCTGGCAGAAGAGATTTTGTGTAAACAAGTATTCCAAATGGTCACATTCTTAAAATATTTTTTCATTAAGAATTGTGGTTTTCTTCTATGAGGTGGGGAAACTGGAATATAGCTTCAGAAAATAAATGTGTGGGGTGGGAAAACTCTGTCCTATCTTAATGAACAGTAAAAATACTTTTAGTAGCAATAGCTTATCTGTGTAATTTAAAAAAAATACGTTTAAGACAAATATAACTTCTAGTACCAGATCAGAATATAGTCTTAATATCAGCATATTCCCCACTTATTATTTTGAAAACATGAAATATGTTTTCCCAAATAACAAGTTGGTAGCATCCTTTGTTCTTTCACTGATGGACAAATATCTGTCTTACAAAGCAAGGGCTTCCTTCTTTCAACTGGTTAGTGGTGTTACTAGTTTAAAACCTGACTATATTTAGTAGGCACCAAAGTCCAGGGTCTTTTTCAGTAGTATTACGAAGAAGCAGAGGCTCTGATTTGAGGTACTGTCTATGCCTTTGCTGCTATGGCACCCTGTGGACCCTGGGTAGCTTTTCCACTGCAGCCAGGAGAACAGTCCAGGGGCACCCTCTGGCTGCTTGGTGGGAAGCTCCCTGGTATCTCAGATTCTTCCAGTTTCAGTACAGGCAGATGGCCTTCAAGGGTCTCTGCAGATCCCTGCTAATTCATCTGTTTTCTGGTGTGCAACATCTTTGATTTCTCCTTGAGAGGCTGCAAGGACTTGGTGGTAGTAGATCCGATCTGGAGAGCTCTTCCCGTTGCCTGGCAGTTTTAGAAGCAGTTAAAGATTATGGAGTGAGAACATGCCTGCTTCTTGGTGTCTGAGTGCAGAAACTTTGCAGGAGCCTGAAATACCTCCTCATTTCTTTTCAAAGGCATGGTGCTTAGCCAGGAAACTTCTGAACAGAATAATCAAGAATAGCTGGCGAGTTTGGAAAATCTTGGCTATCTTTGCCAGTGACCTAATTCTAGCAGTAAAGCTGAAAATCCGTAGGTCGCAGCAAAGCAGGTTACTGCCTCCTCTTCGGTGAGGCAGGTTTCTGATGAATGGTGCAGCTTCTTTGCAGGCATGTTGGTGGCACGGAGGAGGACACTGCGCTGGTTGGAGCAGCGTTGCCAGACAGTGGCTGTAAGCACACTGAGTATACCTAGAAGGATAATTACAATGGTATTAGTGAGAATGAGGGCGCAGGACACCATTGGCTATTTAAAGATGGGATCTATTTTTAACCATCTTTTAACAAAGATGGAGTTTTTATTAGGCTGGGATAGTCAGGGCTTTATAATTAACTGGCCTGGGTTGCATGTTGGTGTTTACAGCTTGCATTGCGTGTTCCCTGATAGCCAAATGCAGGATTGTAACTGTATCTTACTGCTAGGGTAGCAAAACTGTGATACCTGCATGGTCAGCAGTGAGCATGATTGAAAAGTCGGTGCTGAATGATCTTGTGCAAGAGGTACCTAGGTGTGACTGTACTGGTGGCAACTAGGTTGTGTTTTTAGGTCAGAAGGAGAATGTGATGTAGAGTATTTATGGCCTGTGATGGCTATAGGGTTTAGCACACTGTTGTAAGCGCAGCTTAGCCTAAAAGGGGTTTAGCTGGTAACATTGTATATTGTGCTACAGTAAAGTTCAGTTAATTATATTCACCAGGGATTAAAATACTTTATGGCTAATGGCCAAGATCAATAATAGTAGATCCTCAATATATAATTTAGGGGGGATTAACTTTGATAAATAATAATAGACTCCACTCCAGAGCATCTGTTGCTATTTGACATCTCTTAACAACAGTCCAAATTGCTTTCAAAGAAAGGCAGAAAGCCATAGAGGAGCTGGGAGGAGGGAAGAGAAACTGATGAACGGGCACTGAGAGCTCGGTGCTAGATTTGGATGAAAATGAAGGGGCCAGAGAAAATGCCAGGCATTGATTGACTCCATTCCTCTGCTGGGCAGATGGCCACCTATGCTGCTCTCATCACCTTTTCATTGTGAAGCACAGGCTGTTGTATTTGATCTTTTTCTACTGAGCTGAAGTAGTCTGTCTCATTGGTGCCTCTGAAGATCAAAGGGGTTAGGAAAGGATGAGCAGTCATGTTGCTGAACAGCTGTGAGTTCATTCTGGAGGTGGCACCTTCCAAAATGGTATCATTTTTATTACTGTGAGCATCAGTATTCAAATTTATTTGCCATTCCTTTACGCATCCTAGTTTTGAAAGTCATGGGATTACAGATGATCTGTTTTTTTATTATGATTTTATTCATTTAAATGAAGCTTCTGTATTCTAGCCCTCTAGTTCAAAGTGAAAAACTTCAAGAAATGCAACAAATAGGACCCAAAGGCCCAGAAGTTATTGTGTGAATAAAAATAGCCCCAGATATATTGCTTCAGCTTCAGAATCATAAAGTTGCTTTAGTCTTATTGTTTGGGATCTGCTTGATTTAGGATTTCTGAGTGCAGCCACGGGATGCTGTTTAGACGTCAGTGCATTTGGCAACTGTATTCTTGTTCCAAAGAGTTTCCGATCCAGTAGACTGTTGGAGAAGAGGACAGAAGCAACCTGGGCAGGCTGAAGGATGACAGCTAATGATAGCAGAGTGGAGCAAACAGTCCAGCCTTCGCAGTGCTGGTCAGAGGACAGAGTGAAAAGAAAGGTAACAGAGACTCAGTGCGAGATGAGAGCAATCCTGCTCCCTGAAGTGCCCTCTGAGATGAGAGTAGGACCCCGAGTCTTCCAAAAGTGTCATTTTCACAGTCGCGTCTGCAGTGCTGTGGCCTTGAGTCCTGGAAGTAGAGGCTCTCTCACGTGTCCACATAACTCAGGGTGTTTGTAGGCCAACCCCTTCACCCACCAAAGAACATGATTTACGCATAATGTCTGCACAGTGTGGATCAGCCTTTGGGAGACAGAGCTAAAAGTGTCTGTCATCCCTCCATATTGCAGCCCAGGAGACACCTGTCCTGCAGAAAAGCTGGATCTTTTATCCAGATCCCCCAGATCCCCTAGGGGGATCTCCAACACCCAGGAGTTGGAGACTGCCTGATTTCCACTCCTTCTGTCCCACTCTTCCCCTTTTTTGATTTTGAAAGGCCTTGAAGGAATTCATTTGCCTTCAAAATTGCAGTGAAATTAGGAGAGCCCTCTCAATAGTATTCAGTTTTATACCCAGAAGGACCTCAGGAAGGGGAGAGACCTTGACAGTTGTGTGCAGTAGTAGGCTAGAAAGACCCATGCTGGAATGGGGCAGAGGTGGCAACAGACCACTTGGCACAAGGTTCATTGGTCTTGCAACCTCTGTTTGCCAAGAGCCTGAAGCTCTTCCAAAGTTGAAATCAATGATGAGTCTTCCTATCTAGAAGAGTTGGGGGTAGAGGTAATTCCTGTGTGCCTGTTGGGGTGCGCTTGGCCATATGCGAGCTCTGAGGTGCAAGGCCATGCTGGGCTCAGGGGGATAGTCAGGGCAGAGAGAAGAGCCTCTTTCAAGGTGTACAATGTGTATTTTAAGTTAAAAATCATTGCTTTATGCTTACCTTAAGGTTTGTAGCTTCTGTTCCAGATGCAGGGAAGGGTTTGCGTGCTACAAGAACAGCCAGTTTTTTTTCCAAGTATTTCAGTTCTTTGGAAAGATGCTTCCTTTCACGATGCACCTTGTCTTGCTTTTGTGACTGAGGTGGTCTTTGGACAAAACACTGCTGTTTCAAGATGCATCAATACATTGCCGTTTGTATTTCACTTCCGATTATGGGCTTGAATCAGGATGCTGCTTTCTTAAGCAGTGTACCACCAGTTATCTCCCAGTTATGCAGCTTGCCACCAGTCAGAGGTGCACTGATTTGAGTGGCTCTGAAAAGCTGCATTGCCTCGTTTTTTGGTTTTGTTACTAGTATTGTTTTTGCTCTAGTTTAATCATGGGTCTCTTCATTTGTGGTTTGTTTTTCATCTGCCCTTCGTTTAAGAATACAGTTGGGTGCATGCTCATCTTTAACTTTTGCGGACAGATCTGGTATGGTTAAGATTAGGCTGAAAAGGTTGCCCATTGAACTTTTTTGTTCCTTTTAAATTCCTATTTATAATGTGTTGTCAAGTCTTTTTATTGTCGATCCTAAATTTTCATTTCTTCTTTTAAGCCTTTCTATCGTTTAAGAGAAACAAAATTAAAGATCTAAAGGCTTTTTTCCCCGATTACTTTTTCATGGTACATTTTATTAGCATTTGCAATAGAAATACTCCTACATGCCAGGGAGCCATAGGTAGAAATTGACTTGAAACAAAAGAGGCAAATAAGCAAGTATCTCCTTCAACTGAGAGCAAATGCAGGAAAATAAATAATCGTGAGATCTGATTTAAAATCAGAAAGCAAGTCTTGCTCTGAATGATTTCACAGCTCAGGTGGAGATTGTTAACTTTTAACTACATATTTCTGAGCCAGATTTCCTTCTAAAATGTGCGTCTTGTCTCTGGTGTCCTGTGGAATTGGGGTGAG
Organism: Anarhynchus alexandrinus; assembly: GCA_008711295.1. Lineage (NCBI taxonomy): Eukaryota > Metazoa > Chordata > Aves > Charadriiformes > Charadriidae > Anarhynchus > Anarhynchus alexandrinus. The sequence goes on along the minus strand of VUYV01000011.1, from coordinate 799,542 downwards.
CGGGTGTGAGTGTGTTTATTGCAGGCTGGCTGGACGCCACCGCAGCTTTATTGTGCGTGGCTGGAGGGCTCGCAGCAATTGCATAATGCTCTGCAGCAGAGAAAGCACCAGCTTGGCCCCCAGCACCCGGCTGCCTCGCTGCTTCTGATCCAGGTGCTTGGCAAAACCTCCTCTTCCTTCGCTGAAGACAAGTGTTCAGTAAAGCAGGGAGTGATGCCATTGCGGAGAGGGATGGGCTGGTGGTTAGAGACAGGAGTAAGCAAAAAACATCACCATATGATGGCTGTTAGAGACAAGCATGCCTCTGACCTGTGAATTGCTTTTACAAGGAAACTGTATTTTTTTCCCCATTTTCCCTGCCCTGTGGTTTTTGCATGTGTTTCTCATTACTTTTATCTCAAAATCATTCTCATCCAATGAATTATTGATGTGGGGTCACTTGTGTTTCTCCAGGAATTGCTTTCTTTAACCAGTGATCCCTCCTGAATTTTTTAAGCAATCTATTAGCTCTGAAATCCAAACAAAGTTTCTAATTTCAGGGTTAAATTAGACTTGACTTTGAAAAGGTGTAGAGGGAAGAGGAGGAGGGCAGAGAGGAAGAATGATAACTTCCTTTTCCATGTTAGGATCTTCCTTCTGCTGGTTCATTTGGTGGTTCTTGTTTGGTTTGGTTTTGTTTTTTTAACATCTCTTGGAGATCAAGTGTCTGATTTAGCCTCAATGGGACTTGAGCATATTCCTAATGTTAAGCACATGCTTAAATCCACTGTTGAATTCAAGCCCTATAGACCTGCAGGCATAGTACAAAAATATCTGGGAAATGCTTTTCTTTTCCCTCAGATGCTCCCTTCTTTCAACATAGAAAAATCAGAATTCAGCATTTTGAAATGCTGCTGCAGGCGAGTTGGTCATTTCCTGCTGGGAGGGAGGCTTGATCTTTTAAAGATGGGAAGAGTGTGTGTGTGTGTGTTTTGCAGCTGTTCGGGCCTTGATTCAGCAAAGTCTATCAGCAGTGTCTGACTAGGGGATACTGCTGAATGTGGTAAAACCTGCTGCTTCAGAGCTGAGTGTGCACCTGTGTTCGACTGACCCCTCAGCAGAGAAAGTTTCTTGTCTCGGTTTCCATCGCTTCTGCCTGTGGTGGAAGCTGGAAAAAAAAAACCACAAACCTACAAACCCAAAACCTGTCCTAGCAAAGAAGCTGCAGTCTCTCCAGGGGCTGGCCCTGGCAGGGGGCTCCTTGGGCATTGGAGGTAGGTAGCTAGCCCCTGTGTAGCCCCTTTGTGACTAGCAGACACAGGGCTTGGAGCTGCCACCACAGGTCCCTCAGCTCTCTTAGGGACCTCACGGGCAGGGAAGAGGCTGGTGGCTTTGTGCCCAGCTTGTTCTGGTGTAGAGTGGTGGGGTAGGTTGATTCCTACCCAAATCCCTCCAAAATGTCCTCAGAGGAGTGGGGGAAGGAAATTGGGAATTTTTTTTTGCACCCACACCTTTTTCTGCACTGCAGTTTTGATCCAGGCAAAAGGGAGCCCAGTTCCTGCAGTGGGATTTGGGTGCGTATGAGATAGCTGAAGCTGTGAGCAAAAAGCACGCATAAATAAAGGCTTCTTCCTCATGCTTTATATAATCAGAGCAGATGATGTCATTGGGAGCCGGAGAGGAGAGCAGGCTGTGAAATTACAGCCCTCTGCAGCCAGGCAGAGCCAAGTGCAAGGAGGGGCTGCACTGAGCGAGGGCCAGGCTCCTCTCTGATGGAGGCTCAGGACAGGGACCTGCGGGCTCAGGCTTGGAGGGGAGTGGGGGGAGGTAGAAGTAGATAATCCAAATACAGTCAGAAGCTGCTGCACAGGCACAAAGTGAAAGGGGGGAGAACAGCACTTGCCCAGTGGGCAGGTGGGGCTGCCATTTCAGGGGCCAGCACCCCCTTCTTCCACATGCAGCCACCTATAGCTTGTTGCGGATCAGCTGGCAGGGCTGTGGGGCAGCTGGGCTTGCTCATCCCTCTTCTGCTTCAGTCTCCAGGCCCGTCTGTTTAGGGGCTGACATACCTTTTCCCACAGCAGCTCCTGGCAGAGAAGAGAGGGCATCCTTGCTCTACTTACCCTCCACATCCCAGAGAAACTTACCTCCAGGCTCCTCCTGGCACTGCACAGGGGAGGAAGCAGAAGCGGCAGAGGGGCTCTGTCCCAGCCAGAATTGCCAGGTAGAACAGGGTAAAAGGTTGTTCTCAGCTCTTTGGGACAGAGGTGCGTGTTAGGCTCTGGTTTTCTGAAGGCTCTTGGGTACTTTGCTCCTTTTCTGGCCACCCTGATGCCCCATGTGGGAGTCTCAAATAGGAGTCTTCCCCTTTGTTAGGCTGAGCAGGAGGGTGGCACCAGGCTGATCTCTGGGGAAAGAGGAGAGCCCCCTCCTTTCAAATCCTCCATGGATTCTTTCTTCAGCACATCCAGTACCTACTATATGCTCAGGGTGCTGCGGTGAGAGCCTCATTTTTTTCCAAGGCTGCTTAGGCAGGAGAAAGGGCTCCAGCTTCTGCCATCTCCTTTGCCGCTAGCGTGCAAAGGCTTCAGCCTCGGCTGAAACTGGAATTCTCCTTCTGTCATCCTCTGTCTTCCCTGGGATCAAGGCAGGGAGAGGCAGCAGCCCTTCGCGCCAAGCCTGGGTTGTTTCTCTGTTATATAACAATATGGGCATTTAGACTTGTTTTTCCAGATATTGGCAGATGCGTCAAATATTGGCATAATCCAGTGGTTTACATGGAAAGCCGTCTGGCTCTGTCTGGAGCCTGCACAATGCTGGTATTTTCATTGAATACAAGAGCCTGCAGCATTGTCAAAGCCACGTTGCAACAGAGTCCAGGTAAACAAAGGGAAAAGACATTCATGTCATGGCCTGATCTGTGGGATTACAGCTGTCCAGGTACAGCTCCAGGACTTGATAAGAAAGATTAATAGGTTTGTGATTGCTTTCTCTCTGAAATGGTCTTTTACCTTAGTTTGCTGTGATGCTTTTGAGCTCTGGAGTTTTATTTCTGGGTTTTACTGAAGCCACCCATCAGTGTGTGTCAGACCTGCCTGTGTGCTCCGTGCTTTACGAACCCATCATGGTCCACTTGGGCTGCTGGAAGTTGAGAGAGGTCAGGGACTGTGACTAGGTTAGACTTTAAAAATAAAATGGCAAAGTATTGAACACTGCGGAGGGGAGAGACCTGGGGAAGCTGTTTGATTTGAGCTCTCTGAAGGGAAGTAACATGCTTGTGTACCAGAACAGTTTGTGGGCTTGGTTGCTCTTTGCTATCCCAGCTGCACTGGGCCAGGGACCTCCTGAGCAGCTCCACCAGTGTCATCCCCAGCAGCAGGAGGTGACTGCTGGGTCTGAAGGGCCTGACTGTCCCTGGTCTGCTCCAGCCTGCACACCGAGGCTGTCCCGCTGCTGTATGCTAATGTAAAGCCCTGTGCATTTCCCTTGGTTAGGCTGTGGTTGGAGATACAAGTGCACTTACGTTTGCAGTGGCGTCAAAACTCAGTGGGGCTCAGCCCTGGGTGCAGTGTAAGGGGAAAATCCAACAGCAGCCCAGAACTGACTGCTTTGGTCAGACCTCTTCCAACCCTGCTTCAGCTCAGCCAATACCACCCGCCTCTGCAGTGTGCTTGTTGCCCGAGCCATGCTATGTGCCCTCTTGAGCTTATCAGCTCGCACTCACACCCTCTGTCACAGGCAGGTGTCCCCTCCTGATGCCTGGTGTGCCAGCAGAGGCCATCATCCCTGCTGTGGGCCATGGCCTTTGGCCACCGGCCAGCAGAGCTGCTGGCAAGAGTGGCTTCTCTGAAAACCGCATGCGTGAGCCTGAGCCAGTCTTCTGGGCTTTGAGAGCCAATGTGGGGATCCAGAACTGGGGTAATGTCTGCTTTGGGGCCACACATGCTGGGGAGGTAACTCTGCCAGCTTCTCCAGTGTCCTCATGAGGACAGACCCTCTGACTGCTTTGTCTTCTCCCTGCCCTTGTCAGGTCCTGCAGAGCACAGTAACCTTTGTCGATCCACCGTGGTCCTGGGGCACAACGGGAAGTGTTTCTGTGTCCAGGGTTCTGTTATGTGGCTGTATCTTCGCATATAGCTTTCAGGTGCTTAACATGGTTGATCTCATTGAGTCTGCACATAACCTCGCTTTTGACGTGGCAGATCAGTGCCATCCTTTTAACTGCCGTCTCAGCAATCCAGCCAGTGCTTGCTCCTGCCCAAAGCTGATGGCTGGTTCCAAGAATCACCGTTCCTGGTGCAGCACCTTCTCCGGTTCCTGGTAAAGCGTCCAGTGCTGAGACTCACCCCAAAGCTCAGGCTGCAGATATCTTGTCCATTTCTCTCTGCATTCAGGAGTGGACTATGATACGTTTGACACTGGTTAGATGTTAATTCCCCCACCTTTTTGTTTTCTATTGCACAAATAATTTGGTTTTCACCATGGGCTGGGAGCTGCCCTTGCCCAGCAGGGCAGGGAGGAGTCTGTGGTCCCTACGTGTAGCAGGTGCTCTGTAGCAAGTCCCCTGCTAGGTGGAACCAGCCGTGCTCCTCAGTCCCCGGATCCGTGGACACATCTTCAGCTCTACTCAAGCTGCATTTTTAATGTGGGCCAGTCCTGTAAATTAAAGTGTAAGAGACACGTACTGCTTTGTGCTGCAGCTTGATGGCTGTGCTCTGACAGCTCTGAGTCGGTGACTTGCCTTTGCAGCCACTCAGAAAATCTGTTGCATAGCCAAAGGTGGGTTCAAAACCCAGAATGTCTTTAACCACAAGATCATCCTCCTCCTCCTTTCTCTAGCTGCAAGAAGTCAGTGTCTAGTTTCCCGTCGGATGACATGAACTATAGTGCCAGCATGAACCAGCAATGCTTTTTCATTGCTGACCCTACAGGTCATCATGAGCCATTGGGCAAACACCTGTATTGGGTGCACACAACTCCTGTTCATCAAGCTCTACATTGAAAATGGGCTTCCTGGTAGAACCCCCCCCCCCCCCCCGATGTTAGTCATATGGGTTTCATGTCAATAGGTTTTGCCCTAGAGCAAGCTGAGAAGTAAAAGATGAGATTGATCTGATTACTATTTTTTCAGTTTGATTTTTGAATTATGATCTCCCTTTCCCCACCCCTCCAGATGTTAATATTTAATGAAAAACACATGTTCTTCAAGGCCCTTGCTGGTCATACACAGCCCTGTGGCTGTTCTTGAGACAGAATGATGGACCCTTTTGTAAAGAGATTTATAATAGAAACAGTGAGGAGCTCACAGCTACAGCACCACTAGTGAACAGTCCCCTGCGCTGACAGTTCATCAGCAAAACCCCTGACCCTTCCACCCTTAATCATCCTTGCTTGTCACTGACATAATTGCCTGATTACAGACTCTTCTCCCCCACCCCTTTCAAACTGGGTGCAATAGTGAATTTGAAAAACAAATGGAAATGAACTGTCCATGCTCTTTTTTCTTTTCCTTTTTTCTTTTTTTTTTTTCTTCTCCTGCATAGAGATAGATCAGGCTAAGATTCAGTTTCTTTGTGCGTGAGCAGGGGCAGGGATAGGCTTTCAGGACTCTTTTGCACCGGTGTTTCTTACATGTGAATGATGGAGCTGATGTCATTGTGTTATTGATTGGGATGACAAGTTTGGACATAAATCATTAATGTCTGGGAAAGAGAGAGGGAGGGGAAAAAGGCAACCCACACTTGATAGTTGTCCATAAATCTGCTGTTCATTCCTGCATACGTGATACAGAAGAGGAGACAGCGGGAACAGCTTTTCTGTCCAGCCTGCGGATGATGTGCTTTGCCACTGCTGCCTGAACCATTTTCCCCAGAACATGTTTCCATGTTCTGCAGAAAACGGTTCATATCATCAGCAACACTGTCATGCTTGAGCCTGTCTTTGTAGACGTGATCCAAGGTCAGAATACTGCCGAGGGGAAGGTCTTGGGTTCTCTTGTTCCCACAGACCTTCCACCCCCAGCAGCATTTCAGACCTGGGCCTAGGAAGGAGTAAGAGTGCATTGCTTGGGAACTGTTCTCCCTCTAGCTCCTTTAACTGCCAGTGGAGATTGTTTGGGTGTTTTGGGCTGACCATTTTTTGTCATGAATCTTCTTAATTTTGTGCAAAAGGACGATGCCTAGATCAGTTCATAGCAAATGTCCCCAAGCCAGCAACGCACAAGTGTGCAGAGGGTAGCAGTCATTCAAAATTGCTTTCACAAAAGTTCTTCTCAGCAAAACAGACAGCAAATAGCTGAGAGAGAGGAAACCCACGAGATACTTGTGCCATTTGCCTGTGTGCCTTACTCCTGCACAAAGTTCATCCAGATGAGTCAGATTATCGCTTCAGACAGCAAGAAAATAAACAGTGTCTGTCAGAGGTTAGCAATAATGCAAGTATTGGTGAGCAGCTGATGTTTGCAGTGTAAATAGTTTAGTGGCAGTCTGTCCTGGTGCCTGCGGGGAATCTTGTGATGTGTGGAAAGAGGGAGACATTAGGAGGGAAGTAGAGAAGGAAATTATATTCCCTTTCTGAAAGCATAGCTCTGATCCTCCTCTTCTCCCCTTGCAGCCGAGCTCACCTCCGCCTGTGTCTAGAACGCTTAAAAGTTCTGATACCACTAGGACCAGACTGCACCAGGCACACAACGCTTGGGCTGCTCAACAAAGCCAAAGCACATATCAAGGTAAGAGCTGCTTTTCCCAACTGCTTTCGGTCTGGGCTGTTGGGAAGTGCAGTTCAATTGCTCACTCTTGCTGCCTAGAGGTAACTCTGAAGGAGATTANAAAAAAAAAAAAAAAAAGTCAAGCAAGCCTTGCCCCCTTGGTTAATCATTTATCATTGCTACAAGCCACATTGTTGTAAGAGTCCATAATGAACTCCATTAACTATGGAAATGATTGATTTGGAGAGCAGGAGTCTTGTTGTGTATTGTGATTGTTCGTTGACAGCTGCATCTCTTTAAAGAAAAACATACCTACTGTTGAATGCATTTTGATGGGAAATGCAGCTTTTTTTTTTTCTGATATGCTAGTGAGTTTCCACTGCCGAAGCATTAGCACAAACCACAAGAGTGTGAGACGGCGTTGGCTTGCTGGGGTTTCATGTGTGAACCTGCCAGCTAGCCAAGCGCTCTTTTAGATTCACTTTTGGCAGAGCAAAGCATGAAAAGAAAATGCAGCATTGTTAGTATCTGGAAGAGGCTGAAATGCTTTGTTGCAGGTCAGGATAGCGGGCGGGAGGATGGGTGGTGAAGGAGAAAAAGCACTGCCGAAGGGACAGAGTTAGCCTGAAATGACTCCTCCTTATGCAATGTGCTTGTCGTAGGAAACAAAGAACAGTGCCCTGGTAGATTTCCCAGCTGTGATCAAAGAAATCTGTAGTAGGTTATGTAAATCTCTTACTGAATAGAAAACTGTTTCTGAGAAATCCTACTAAACCATGCAGCAAGGAACACAGAACTCCCAGGGCACGTTTTTATGTTACAGTGGATCATAACAAACCCTGAATTGGTTTGGTTAAGGGAATTGAGGCCCCTTCGTGGACAGATTGGGTAATGCAAGTGGCTGAACCCATGTGGAATGACCCACAAACTGCTGCAATTCAAATCGTTTCCCCTGGAGAGGCTCTGTCCTGAGAGACTTTTTATACTAATGTGTATGACTTATCGGGACTTGGGAGGTGGAAAAGATGTGAGGAGATGGCATTGTTTTTGGAGACTGCAAGGCAGCTTGATTCCAGGCTCTTTTGCAGCTTAAATCCTTCTGGGACCTGGGAACGTCTAAGCAAATCGGGTGGCTGGGCAGTGGAGGTGGGAGGGAAGGGGAAAAGGATGAAACTAATTATTGAGTCATATTTGGTCATGTCAGAAACTTGAAGAGACTGACAGGAGAAGCCAACACCAGCTTGAGAACCTGGAAAGAGAACACAGATTCCTAAAGAGAAGACTGGAACAACTACAGGGTCCTCAGGAGATAGAGCGAATACGAATGGACAGCATTGGATCTACCATTTCCTCGGATCGCTCGGACTCGGAGCGAGGTGGGTGTTGCTGAACTAGCACCGAATCCCCAGGATTCTGCAAAATAAGGGCGTGAGATTCATCCATTTCTTGTCTCTCAGCTAACCCCTTCTTCTGGCCTTTGGTATTTAGGCTACTGATTTTGCTCACACACATGTATATACACACACACAGACACGTACATATATATGGAGAATTTAGTATTTTGCATGCAGTCTGGAAGAAGTGTTGTTATTGTGAACTTGAGCTGATTTCTGTGGCATTTAAAGTGACCTGTTTCTCTGAAAAGCGCTTTAAAATGCTGAAGCATTAGTAAGGAACAATAATGTGATCACAAGATGGTAGCTAAATACCTGATGGTAAAGTTGAGATATCCATTGTGCTCCTTGGTCTGCTGAATCTCTCGGCAGCACAAAGAGGAAAATCTAAGAAGGTATTAATGGGACTAGAACAGATGTTGCAAAGCAGCATCCAGCTTCTCATTCTGTATTTGGGCCACAGTATAACAAAGGTAGCATGGTATAACCAAGCAAACAGAACCAAGCTAATTGCCTTTTAAAATTCATGGAGTCGTTCTACATCCGCCCCCCCCCTTTTTTTTCCACAAGTTCTCACAGAGCTCATCGCCTTAGTTAAAACTGAATAGAGGTGATCTGAATAGCTAACTGAATTCAGATAACTTTCTTTTTAAATATCTCAGCTGTGGAGAGATATTTAAGTACAATAGATGGTTTGATACTTATTGACAGACCCAAAGATGCTGTATAGTTTGGATGTGAGTCTGTAGTTTAAAAAAAAAAATCCTTTTGGAAAATTCCTAAATGGTATGGGAACCAAGATGTCTGGTTACCTAGATCTCTGCTTTCTAAGTCATTCTTAAAAATGAGATTTATGTTCACAGAGCATCTCTGAGAGTAACCCAGGTCCCCACGGTAATGCATTGTAATGCCCCATATTAGTGGTACCAGCTTTGGCAACATGATATCAAGCAAGTAGTACATTTCAGGGTAAATTTCATGCTCCATTTTCTCTATTGCCTTCTGTTTTATCTCTTTGTTTCCGACACTGGGGTAGTAGAGCTCCAAAGAAAGAGGTAGCAGAACAAGTTCAGTGCATGGGGTGGCTCACCTATGCTGATATGTGGCCTGCGCCCTGGAGGAGCCAAATCCCTTTGCCAAGTCCAGAGGAAAAAGTCCAAGCTGCTGTCAAGTCTTTCTATAAATCATGTCCACAGCCCATCCCACTCAAGGGAGAACACTGCAAGTCTTCCTGCCGGACAGCTGCTTCATCCCTGCCTGGGGGAGTCCTGGCAGCTTGCTGGCTTGAAGGGAGCAGTTGGGTCTGTGGTGCTAACCTGTGTGCATTTTTCTCATTTTCCTTTTTAGAAGAGATTGAAGTGGACGTTGAAAGCACAGAGTTCTCCCATGGAGAAGTGGACAATATCAGCACAACCAGCATCAGTGACATTGATGATCACAGCAGCTTGCAGAGTATTGGGAGTGACGAGGGTTACTCCAGCGCCAGTGTCAAGCTCTCGTTTGCTTCCTAGAACCAAGTGAGACAACAGTGCAGGGCGAATGATTTCACTGAGGTTAATAAACTGGGTCGTAGATGCCAGTATCCTCTTTCAGAAATGACGTATTGACAGCTAGTCCTGGAGAGACCTGTATATAAAGCTTTTCGGGTAAAGGAAGCCTCCACAGAAACCCACATGTGTTCACTTGGTCACGTTACCAATCTCAATTCCTGCTGGCAAAAAGTTAGGCCAAACGCTAGTCCCTTTGAAGTCACTGAAATCCGTTTGTTTCTGTGGGACCTGGATCTAGACCTTAGTGATGAAACACTTTGTTTTGAATTTATTTGTTTGAAAGAGGATACTAGAGACTCATCCCTCTCTTTCTGTCATGAGATCTGAGAAATGTCAGAATTTCTTATCTTGCATTCAGGTTGAACAACCTAGTTTAGGCCCTTCTGAAGAGCTTTTCTGGTCCTAAAAGGACCGTGTCCTACAGTTTATCACAATCCGATGCTGTCGTAATGAACTAGGAAATCTAAGAAGGCTTACGTAGCCTAGGAATAACAGTGATCATAATGATTAAAGTCTCATTCTGTGCCCAGAGAGAGAGGGGCGGCAAAGAGAGATGTTCAGGAGAGAACACCATTCAGCTCAGCTTTCTTTTGGACATCATTTAAAAAGCAAGTACCTCTGATGCGTGGCTAAAGCAAGAGGTGCACACTTGTAATCTACCAGCACATCATGGGCTGTGTCATGCCTCAGGCTGTGACACTGACAGCAGATCTCCCAGTAGATGCGTGCTCATACACAGGCACACAACCAGCTGAGGACAGAAAGAAACCAGCACATACGAGAGGTGATATGCCAGAAAGTCATGCCCAGATACTGAGCCACTATGACCTTTTTATTTGAAGAGATTTTTTGATAAACATTTGTAAATGTGTTGGGAGGGAAAACACCCCAAGTCTGATGCGTCTTTTTAGAGCTCGTCCATATGAAACCTTAGATGTCTTTTATATGAATTTATGCCATGAAAAGATCTCTGTTTTGATGAAGCACTTGACCCAATGAAATGCAAAGATGCTTTTTGCCATGCACACGATGGATGAAGGCTGTGCTAGCTGGAAGAGGCCAGGTTTGGTGGGGGTTTCTTCGGTTTTCTTTTTAGAATCATTCCCTTTGCTGACTTTTGAAGTTCCAGTCCAGTAGTTAACCTAGTTAAGCTCAGCACGTCTCTCATGTTAATGTAACGTTTTGACTGCACGTCCTGTTCCCAAGGGCCTTGCCATCTTATCTGTGCAGGTGCTGTTAAGAGCTATTATAGCAAATGTTTTTCTAATTTTCTCAGAGACGAGCATTCTAACCTGCACTTTGAGGGCTTTGCTTTTTTTATTTTTGTCTTTTTAATGGCCAGGATTATTTTGTTTTCCAAGTTTTAAAAACCTTAATAGAGTCCTCACCTATGGCATTGTTTGAAACTTTGTATATCCTTAAATAATTTAACTACCCCTCATTACTAAGAAAAAAAAAAGAGGAAAAATGCTTTATAAAATTCATAACTTATTGCTGATTTGAATGGGTTGTTAATTTCAGTCCTTTAGATTTTATTTTATTGTTTTAGGTAGGGTTGGGCAAAAAGAGGTAAAATAAAATAAAAAAATAAAGACAACCATGTTTAGCAGTGCAGTGGAATTGTGTTTAAATGTTAGCATATGGTCCCCATTAAAGTAGCACTTTAACGCCATTAAACATTTCTGTATCTGAAATGAGTCGTGTTCTTCCATCTTGGTCATTCGTATCACTTTAGCAGACTGTTCTTCTTGTGCCCTTCGATCCTGCGATGAGAAGATCCTGAGCGAGTCTGCTGTAGACTGTTGCGTTATGAGAACTTGCCTGTGTTTAAATACGCTGATGTTTCCCCCACTCTCCTCCAAAATGTGTCATCCCCTGTAAGAGTCACAACACACAATAATCTTTCCCTGGCTGTAATGAAAGATTTCTGTTTGGTTTGGATTTTTTAAATTAATTTGCTTACTAAGTCTGGATCAGGTTGCTGTTGTTGAATCTGTTTTCCCTTGTGTGTATGTAATCCAGCAGCTCAGTACATCTGTTCTTCTTCCTTCTGGGAGGTGACCTGGCAAGAGCAGGAGTCTGCCACAGACTGAATTGAGCTCTAGGTTAACAAATGGGGCCTGAGGGTTTTCAAAGAAGAAATGCTGCTTGGACTTTGTTTGGGGTCCATATAATCTCTGGATGACACAAGGCTTGGGGCAGTCTTCTGAGTGGTGAAAAGTGGGAAACTTTAGCTGTAGCAAGGTCTGATTTATTTATTCATTATTATTATTATTCTCTTAGAAAGTGTTGACCACTGGCAGCCCTGTTGCTGAGGAGTTAAATACCGGTGGGATTTATTTATTTACGACCCTTTTTCTGTAGCTGTCCCAGCATCTCCTCTTTCCTGTTATGCCTGTTTGTTTTAAATGGCCACTTGGGAAAGAAATATCGCAGCTGAGAAATGCTGAAGTTCAAGGGGTGGGGAATGGCTTTGTTCTCCTAGTTGGTATAAAACAGTGCCGTGTGTATGGTTGGAATAAACATATCTGAAATGTTTGCTTGTATGCTCCAGGGCCAGTTTGGCATCTCCTACATTTTCTAGCATTGTGGACTCAAAGGGGTCTTGATATCAAGTGCAAATACAATGGGGAAAATGTAGCAGGAGATGAGCTTCCATCACCAGCCGCCTGCCTGACCGCTCGGCAGTGGTCCATTCAGGAAGACAACTAGGGATAAAACAAAGTTAAGAGCCTTTATGCTTGCTCTGGTGCTGGGGGGTTCTTCTTGGCAGATCTTAGCAGATTTCAGCTAGGGTTTGGATAGGTTCTTATCACAGAATGGTCAGGGTTGGAACGGACCTCTTGAGCTCATCTAGCCCAACCCCTCTGCCAGAGCAGGGTCACCTACAGCAGGTTGCACAGGACAGCATCCAGGCAGGTTTGGAATATCTCCAGTGTGGGAGACTCCACCACCTCTCTGGGCAGCCTGTTCCAGTGCTCTGCCAGCCTAAGAGTTCCTCCTCATGTTTAGATGGAACTTCTGTGTTCAAGTTTGTTCCCGTTACCTCTTGTCCTGTCACTGGGCACCACCAAAAAAAGACTGTTTCCCATCTACCTGCCACCTTCCCTTTAAGTATTTATAAATATTGATAAGATCCTCCCTCAGTCTTCTTTTCTCTAGACTAAAAAGTCCCAAGTCCCTCAGCCTTTCCTCATAAGAAAGATGCTCCAGTCCCCTAATCATCTTTGTAGCCCTTTGCTGGACCCTCTCCAGCAGTTCCCTGTCCTTCTTGAAACGGAGAGCCCAGAACTGGACACAATACTCCAATGTGGCCTCATCAGGGCAGAGCAGAGGGGGAGGATGACCTCCCTCGACCTGCTGGCCATGCTCTTCTTGATGTGCCCCAGGACACCATTGGCCTTCTCGGCTACTAGGGCACGTTGCTGGCTCAGGGTCATCCTGTTGTCCACCAGGACTCCAAGGTCTCTTTCCACAGAGCCACTCTCCAGGAGGTCAGCCCCCAACCTGTACTGATGCATGGGGTTATTCCTCCCCAGATGCAGAACCTTACACTTGCCCTCGTTGAACTTCATTAGGTTCCTCTCTGCCCAACTCTCCAGCCTGTCCAGGTCACACAGGGTGGTGGCACAGCCTTCCTTCTCTTCTTGAAGAGATCCAATACAGCAAGTCAAACTTGCTGGTTTTCCCCAGAAAACTGCTCACAGCAGCTGACTGTCTGTTTTGTCCAAACTCTGTCCGTCCTTAAAAAAAAAAATGTTATTTTCATTCACCCCAAAAGATAAAGGCACTGAAAGCGTGTTGCTGTGTGGGTTCCCAGCTCTGGTATTTTTTCATGCATGACAGTGTGGGGTTTGTGCTGCTTCTGAGCCCTCGTTTTACTCCTCTGCAAGTAGAGCATAAAGGGAAACGCTTCACTTCCAGTCTCCTCTGTGGCCGTAGGTGTCTGTCTGCCACCTTAACTAGTTTCATCCAGAATAACACTTATTCTCGCCACATGGTAATTTGGGCATGGAATCACATTTTCCTTTCATCTTTGCAAAGTTGTGTGAGGGGATTTTTATGTTTCGCTTTATGGATGCTATTGTTTTTCTGCTTTCTTTTTGTGAGCGACAGAAGCCCTAAATCTATTCTCTGATTAATTTTACAAGAATAAGGTGTCTTTTGCTGTAAAAACAGAATCAGATGTACTTTCCTTAGGCAACTTGCCCACACAGTAGGGACACACGCAGGCGTGCACACAGCCCCCTCATAAGCTCATTCCGTCAAGTCCTCCCCCTGTAAATGAGATCCCTGGTGGGTCCTTTTGCTGCAGACAAACCCATTAAAACGACCATCCAGCATTTTCCTTCTTTTGACACAAGTGTATTACAGTATGTCATCTCACATCTGCAGCCAAGGTGGAGATGACTATCTGGCTGCATTTGTCACGGTTATCCTGTGGCGAGTTGTCACCTGGAGGTCATTCTAATGTCCATTCCATTAGAGGCCTGTCAGTGACAAAGGTGGTCTCAAATCTGTCTGTCTCAAGAAATCTGTAGGTCAATAGAAATGAGGTTAACTATACAGACCGATCATTTTCCAGGTTTTGTGGTTGTGTTTTCCTTTTGTGTGTTTGTTTGTTTGCTACCACCTCATTCTGGCCTCCTGCTTTTCTGCTCTTTGTTCTCTTTCACTTGCTGCTCCCTGTGTGTCAGCTGCGTTTCTGTGTTGCCCGGTTAAAATGGATGAAACATTTGGCTTCAGTGGGAGTGGGATCAGTCATGTGCACTAAATGGAGATAGTCTCTCTTTCCCCATCCCCCAGGATCGTAAGCTTTTGTTGTTGCGTATTTTCCGGCACCAGCCATATGTCATTGGAAAGAGAAACTGGGGTCACCTCCTGGAAGGCAATGGTAAAACCCAGGACTTCGTTCTGAGGTTAGGGAGGTGATAATATAAATAATGAAAAAGAAGTCCATAAATAACAGAGTAAAATCTGATGATTTTTTTTCCTGGGGCTTTGTCCTGTGGACAGATTCTCTGGTGAGTGATAAATTCTGTCACCTGATAGTGACTGAAACTCCTCTGTGTCGGTGATACAGTCTCAGAGTTGTCCTGTGGGACCATGGGGGAAGAGGAGTGTGTCCTTCTTCCTCTCTGTTCACCAGTCTGCACAAAATTCCGAGAAAATACCGATGTGCTGTCAAATTTGCTTGAAATTGGCCAACAGATCTGAGTGATGTTTGGGAGGATGAACACGGGGGTGGGGGGGAGATGGTTGTCTCCATACACAGTGCACAGAAACACAGATTGTTTAATTGGGGATAATACATCAGCACTGACCCCCCGTTTCTCTTCTTATTTCCTCCTGAAAAGGAGGTCTGCTAAAAATGTGAAGTTTAAAACTTCGCATCACTTGTATTCCTCACAGAGAACATCTCTTCGGGAAGTAACATCACCTTTCAGTCTAGGTGAGAGCAAGACATTTTCTGTCAGCATCCATCATGGGAAAGCTTTACACTTCCCTACGGACCAAGGAATCATTGCAAGGCGAGTTCAGCGCACAAAGGTAAAATTGCTTTGCGAAAGGAAATAACGCGAGTGCTTCCGTGTCACAGAGCCTTCTGCTCGAGGCCAGAGTTTGGACATGTTGGTGAAGCTGCTTAATCAGGTCGTGTATTAGCAGGTCACTAGCTCGTTGGCTGTGTGGCATGGATGTTTCCCATGGTGCTGATGCAAACATCCCTCCTTATTCTGCAGTCTAAGTGACGCTTTTTAGCGCGCAGATGAAGATTGGATGAACTGCCATGCACAGAGCAGCACCAGCTGCAAGGCAGCGATACCTCTCTTGGGCCCGGCCCAAGGACATTTTCCATAATCCCAGGCTTAGCGTAACTGTTGGGAGACGTGCAAGTGGCGATTGTTTCACAAAACACTGCCCTGGTGCCAATTCCGACCCTTGGGACATCAATGGGAAGTACAGAAGTTTGCTGTCGGTTTTATCTTCTAAAGATCTCCAGCGCTGAACTGCAATCTTCTAAGTTAAAGTCCTTTTTTATGCTTACAAACCTCTGAGAACAAGCAGCTACAGAAATGTGCGACACAACACTCTCACTCTGGCATAAGAGAAAGTGAAAGAGAAATGGATTGCCACCACCATGAAAATTTAAAGTTGCTACTCTTAAGGCTGTACTAAATATTTAAAGTGCCTGGAGCAGTCCCAGATTGGTGAGTCAGATTGGTGCTGTTTTAATTTCCCCAACAGATTACAGTTTGTACAAGGTTGAGGCTGTACCAGAGAAACCATTTCCTATAGTAACTTACTTTTAAAAGGAAGCGTGCATCCCGTGCTGCGCGCCTTGCACAGCATCCTGTGATACACGGAACAAATCTGTGTTCTCAGATAAATACCTTCTCCATAATGTCTCTAGCTGAGTGGGTTTGCATGCTTTACTTCTACACTTAACTAACTTTCCCTCTGTCATTTCCGTATTTCTCAGTACTGTCTGCTTTACAGTAGGGTTTGCTGGCCCTGGGGTAGGTATTTATTCTGTTTGCTGAGGGGCCCAGAAGTCAATGCAGAACAAGAGCTCTAAAAATTCAGGTTTCTTATTGTGTAGAGCAGCTAATAAAACTGGTAAATAAATTATATTTAAAAAAGAAACAACAAACCAATACCAAAACCCCTTTCAGCCACACATTTCAGGACATTTCAGCATTTGTAAAATAATCAAATGCCAAGAAGGAATGGCTGTGTGGACAAGATTGCAGGTTGGGTGGTTTTTTTAACTTAAAGAAGTTATCTTCAAAGTGTTCTCTCTTCCATGGATCAGCCCCACCCCAGCCACAGTGGCATCAACTGTTCCAGGTGAGGCATTTAAGGAAGAAGTGCATCAAAGGTTCCTTTCAGCAGCATTTCTTTGCAGTGCCCCACAGAAGCAGTACAGACAGGTGCGTCAGGCAGCCCAGATTTTAAGAGGTGACTAATAAATAAGTTACTCAAAGGAAATGGTGCTTTTCCTACATAAGGTCCTGTTTTACCTCAAACCAGGACAAGGCAATACGACCACATACCAGTTCTGCTCTTTTTTTTTGCGTGGGGTGGGGGGAGGTTCAGCGTGAGACCAGCTGGTTTTAACTTGGGCTGGACTGTCCGTTCCTCACCCATTGCATTGCTGACTCAAGTTCTCCTCAGGATGAGTGAATGAACAGTTCCATGATAGACATTTATTGTATTTATTACACCAGAAGTTGAGCAAACCTGCCTGTCAGGTATGGTTTAAGTCTCTTTCTCCAAAGCCTTTAAAAGGTTTGATGAGGTGGAGTTAAGAGAAGGCTCACATGGCTTCCTGAAAACTCCAGTTCTGCCTAGTTTAGTGTGTTTCTGTTCTAACTTTTCTGCTCCTTTTGGGTGGAGCAAGGGATACAGTATCTCTGTATGACAGCCATCTGGGAAAGACAACTGGTGACCTTCCTCAACAGGACTATCACCTATTTGATGTCACTGCTGAGACACATCCCTGTAGGGTGCAGGCTGCAGTACAAACTCATTTTCTAAAAAACAGTGAGGTGTGCCACCAGATTATCTCATGGTAAATTAGAGTTTTGCTATGGAAAAGAAAATTTCCTCTGCCTGCTACCAGTAAAGATGAGGAATTCAGCAACATCTACTTCATCTTGCAGCGAGTGTGAAGTACTTTTGATTCACTTTTGAGTATTACATTCTATACTTCCCACTTTCCTGATGATTTACTGTCCCCCCCATGTATACTTGCACTTTGCCAAATATATCCAGCAGATTTTAAACACTTTATTTAATAAAAGTTAAACATACAAAACTGAAATTAACACACTTTGTATTCATAAAAATCACCTTCTCCCATTATAGGGAGAACCTTTTTCTATGTATGGATTCTAAACTACCAGTTGTAGAGTTTAGCTTGAGTTGTGACTCGGGTAACTGATGGACATTTCCACCAATCAGTGCATCAACAATTGCTGACGTGACCTGATCTAGTAACAAATTACAAAATGAGCTACATTAACATAATATACAGGGAAATAATGGTCAGGGTTAATGGACAAGAAACACCCTTTAATTATTTAATGGGGGAAACAGCTGATGTACTCTTGTCCATTAACTCAGCCCTAGATTTTACAAAAATAATATCTACATTGTATACAGGGCTACCCATTAACTTCTTTAAACACATTACGGGTTCAGAGATGGCACCACTACCGTAAGTGAGAGACAAGTAACAGAGAAAAGCAAATCACATATGAAACACAAGAAAGCAAGAGCTTTTACACGTGGTTTCCTGAATGCAATTGAAGGGGCTCAGCAGCACTGTAATACAGCTGAATACAACGAACACGAGGGCCAGTCAGTTATTTAAGGACAGAAACTTCAGACTAACCTTTACTCACTCACAACTAACTAAGTGGGATCCAGGCATTCGTATCCGCCGTGCTGCAGTTCTATGTGACTGGATGGAGCAGGCCCAGACACAAGCTGTGCCTGCGTATTCCAGGCCTGTGACTGGACCATCAAACCTACAAGATCTACCAGAAGTGAGATGATGGCTCCTTTCCAAAGCACAACCACTCATGTTCTCCGACTCTCCGATCCTTGGGGGGAGGGGGGGGATATTTTTAAGTACAGTTCTCTACTTTGAAATTGGAATCTAAATACCTTGTCCTATGCTTTTCTGGTTACATTTCAATAACCTTTCAATAACCTATTAAAATTTGATGAGTATTAAAAAAACAAAACAAAACCAACCAAACAAATCTCCTCTGCTTAACTTCTAGTGCAGGAAATTCAGACTGGAATTTAAGTCAAATTTATTGTTTCTAGCACATGAATCATCATTAGTAATAAAGATCCTATCGGCCCTGTTCTGCCCTCACTTACAGCTGTACAAATCGATTTTCAGTGGGTTTGTAAGGGAGTAATTTAGAACTTCCTTATCAATTCCACGTGATGTATAAGCTACGATGGAGTCTAGCTCTCTCTCCCAGAGCTGCAGCGGCTCTGTAATGCCGAGCTTGTCGCTGAGACAGCGGACAGCACTGTGACTACAGAAACGAGGGAGGCTGTTAAGGTGCCATTTTTATACCACCACTTTTCTTAAGAAAAAAAAAAAACCTTCATTACTAGTATGAACAGAAGATTCCATAGATCAAAGCTGCAGATAACTACTGCTTTCAGAGTAACAGGTAACAGCAGTTCATGAAAGCATTTACCTGCAGAATGTATTTTAATGCAACTATAAAAAGTTTAATGATTAGGGGGGGTCAAATCAATAGCTGGAGATTTAAGGCTCGTATCAGCTGAAGCCAAAGTAATGGTGACAAAATGGACTATTCGCTATGTGCCAACAAATAATTTACTTTTAGAAAAATATAATGATAAAAAGATAAGTGTAAAGCCCTGCAGAGATGAAGTTCCACCTTTTTCCCGTTACTGAGGCATCAAATGCCTGACATTATATTTAGAGGTATCTTGATACTGTGTCATAGGTTTGTCTGCAATTCCACATGTTCCAACTCCAACCTTGCCAGTTACGCTCTCAGGAGAAGCAAAAATACTCCTCTTTACCTGCAAAAGAAACAGAAAAACACCATTTCTGAATAATTACTAACTGGTCCTTAAAAAACACCAAGCAACCATTACCATTTGAAGTCTTTCAGTATTCTCAACTTCTTACTCTGCAGACAGGCAGGCTATCTAAAGGCTAGCTCACCCGTGACACGTTATCAGCACTGAGGTAACAGCTGGGAACCTCCTGGCACCTCACTACTGGATGTGATCATGGTACTCAGGACCTTGGGTCAGGCCAATGATTAAAATTCACCTCTCTCCTAAGATGACCTCTAGTAATTGTTCATAAAGAAGACTGAAGTTTTACCACTTGGTCAAGCCACGATAAAAATTAAATAAGGCTTTAAAATGTCCTTGCTACCTTTTTTGCACTACGCTTGCTACTCCAGGGCAATTAATCAGCACTGCATCTACCAGGTCATAAACACAGCAAAAAGTCAGGCTTGGAGGTTTAGACAGGCCCTCAGGCTCTAAACACCAACAAACACAACCTGGCAACTGACAGTAAGCCCAGCTCTCCAAGCCAAGCACAAGCTCAGCGTCTTAAGAGCTCTCCTCCAAAATCACCCAGTACAAAACCAGGCCTTTTTAAGTGTACAAAATACCAAACTGCACACTTCAGAACCCCAAAGATGAACCCCCTTTAAAAACCACTTCCTCCTCTCTCCCAAAGTGCTGCACAGAATTCTATGCCCTGTTGTGTTTCGCATACTGAAAAAAGCAAACAAACCTGGCCTTTTTTGTTTTTAGAATAGGCTCTGTTGTTAAACTGCTGCCACTTGACTTTCTGGTCCTCTCGTTCTTGTTCAAGTTCTTTAATTCTCTGAGCTTTTTTCAAAGCTTTCTTCTTTTTATACTCTCGCTGCTGAGCTATCATCTCTTTTCTGGAAAGAAGGAAAAAAAGACATTGTACGTTTGTGCCTTTTCCTGTAAAAAACTTAAACGGCTAAGACAGAAATGCACAATAGTTTTCTGTAAATGAATGACAGAAAACTAAGCTTTTAAGTATTCTCCACTTCTAGGAAAAAAAAGAAAAAAAATCAAGTCTTTTCAGGCTTATTTGTATATTTAGGCATAACAATAACCACCAAAAACTGATTAGGACCATGCCAAATGCAGCGACCCGACCCATGGGATTGTTTGTAATTCATTTCTGAAACTGAAAATGTACCTATCAGTGTTTCTGCATTTCAGAAACATCTAGGGTTTGGAAAATTTAAATAGCCCATTCAAGTGAAAAACCCAAACTTTTCTGGAGGTCTGCAGGGCTCTCATGCTACCAAGTATTGGACAGGGATGGAAGGAAAAGAACAAATACAAGTTACTTCAGTACAGATATAGAAGTTCAAGGAGTCAGTCTATGCCACAACGCAGCACCCCTCAGAATGATCTCTTAGGGAAGGGATCATTGCCTATATCGAACTCTGAAACTGTACTGCCTCCCCACCCCGAAAAATGTTTAATGTTAAAAATACCTTTCTGTGTTAGGCACAGCGGGATATTGAGTAAAGCACATCTCCCCAGCGATAGGGTCAACACAGCTATCCTAACACAGGGATGGGGCAGAAACAGAAGTCCTTCGTACTGGTAAGTATACTCTGTTGTGAGCCAGATCACAGATCTGAGTGAGCAGAGCCTGCACTAGATCTAGGCTGAGATTTGTAGGCTCTCTGCTGTCAGAGTACCAACTTGGGTTTTTTTAATCTACTGCTTACATACTCGATAGTATAATCTGAGTAAAAACAAAGTCTATCATGTTATCTTGCCAGGATACATAACACACATCATACCAGCCACAATAATCTACCAAACATTATAAGCTAGATTGATTTAAGATCCTTTTTCAAGCGAACATGTGAAGATATTAAAGATGAATAAAATAAAAGAAATAGAACTTCTATTTCATTAACCAATTTTTATAGCTGGGGCAGGGGGGAAACAAAGCAGGTTTCAGACTCCTGCCAGCATATTACTTACTTAGACATGGGTTTGTTGCCACTGTCCTCTTTTGCTTTTCTTCCCTCTTCCACAGGCTTGAGGTTAAACAGAGGTGTAACTTCAGCATTGCCATATCCAGCAAATGTGACTGCAGCTGTTCCATTCTCCTCGTCTATTTCTTCAATCTCAGCTTCATAACACCTGTAAAGATATCATGGCTGTAAGCATGTGAGTAAAGCTTTAATACTCAGCCCTTCAACACCTACACTGTCAGCCAGCTAATGGCATTAAGTAAAAAAATTGCCAATATAGGCCTTCATTTTCAGGGACAATAGACAAATCAAACCAGGACATTATTTTCTTAAGGTCAAAGGGACACAAGTACAAAGACTGGAATCTGCTGTATCTGACCTTTAGCATACAGAAGCAATGGCCTCACAGTTATCAAGACTAATGATTAATGCCGGGGCCAATCTAATCAGAAATCCTGATCTTGTTTCTATTTCTGGCAGGTCATGGGATTGAAAAAAAACCCAACAAAATACTGCATTCACAAAACACAGCTTTCACCGAATTCACTGTGGAGTTTTTCCATTTTTCTCCTTATGAAAAAGAATTAAGAAAAGTTGAAGTTTTCAAAACATTCCCCCTTCAATACTTATGAAGTTAGAAGTTCTCTAATTGATTTAAAATAGCAATTTTGAAATTTTAGCAGATATCAGTCCATTTCTACTTATATGTATGAAATATTTTGGTCAACCAAACTGACCTCATAATGGCAAAGATTTAAAAAAGACAAATAGTGACAATGCCAAAAATACTTAAAATAATTGAGTCTAAATTCAGAGCAAAAGGATACATCTAAAGCAAGCAGAGGAAGATGATGATATGTTTCACAGACAGTATTCCAGTTAACATTTACTAAATTAATCTCTTGTGCGATTTTAAGTGGGCCAACAACATCTTGCATTAAGCAAGAGGAAAATACATGGGAACCCAAACTGCATGAGGTAAAGATTATTAGTCTCTGGCTAGCTCTTCATGAAACACTGGTCACTTAAAAAATGTTGTAATAGAAGCAGGGCAGAGTAAAAAAAAAAAGCCAAAACAATTAAAGTCCAATAAGATCCACTTCAGTGGCCACTCTGGCACATTCTTCCCCAAGCTCTCTCATCCTCTAACCCAGTGATCAGAGCAAGAAGAATGACCCAATGGTGACCTAAGAAAGTAAGATTCAATGTTTAAATTCTTACACAGAAGCATTTTACTCATTAATAATCTGTGACAGAAAAACTGTTCGCTTTTCTATTTTGTTTTGGGGTTTGTTTTTATAAGATATCAATAGCTACGCCAAAATCTCTATGTGGTTACTACATTGTTAATAGAACCACATTTGTTGAACAGAGCTTCTTTCTAAGTGGTAAAGATTGGGATATTAATCCTGCATAAATAGTAATTTTAAAAAAGATGCAACAGTTACACATTTTGCAGTATTGGAAGTAATTTTAGAATGTTTATTTCAAAGATTATGAAGTCAGAATAAACTGCTTGGTTTCCCAGAACTTCACAGGCCAATGCAATGGAGACTAAATCCAAAAGGTAGATTAATTCTATAGTTACATTAGATAGCAAAAACCAGAATTTCCAATTAAAAATTAATTTCCAATTAGTGGCATAAACTGAGATACAGCAAGGATTCTCCCCGATAGCCATCAGTTACACGTATATGAATGCAATGACAAATTATGAATTATACATCCTGAAACCTTTACAAAAGACTGCTCTGACAGATCAATTCATGAAAGTCTGCCATTTATTACATTAGCAAATGGTAATTTACCAAAGCTACCCTACTTTTATAAGGTTAGTGACAAATGGGGCATTTCTAGAAAATGACACCACATCTCTTTGCTTTCTGTCTAAAATACTGACCTTTAAGACAGAGTACAATAACAGCTAATATATTTATTTCCTGATTTCTTTTTGCTTTTAGTCATGCTAGGGACAGTTCAAACTGAATGAAAGTCTCTTACCATTGAACTATTTCATGTAACTGTTAGAGAAGTTTTCTACACTTACTGTCCATCCTCACTCCATATCGCCATACACCTATCCCCAACCTTCCAGGAGTGACTGGGCAGAGCAGAAGCAGAACTGTCAGAACTTGCAAGAGTTTCCGAAGGTTGTGTTGAAAGGAGATCTTTGGTTAATTCTATGACTTCCTATAAAAGAGAAAAAAACCCACAAAGAATAATTTTTCAAACTGTTACCATGCATATTTTTACCCCAAGCTTACTGGTTTGGTTTTTTTGAAGTTACTGTGTTAAATTCATAGCTGATGTAAAGTGGACGAAGTTTGTTTTGGGTTTTTTTAATCATTTAACTAAACTCACTCATTGCCAACATAGATAAAAAGATGTATTGTCCTCACTATATTGTCGTAAAGTTGCCCATACCCTCCTCAAAATTTCAAAAACTAGTCTATTATTTTTACAGCATTTCTTTTTAGATTAATTGTTTCTCCATAGGCACAAAGACACAGCAAGGCAGTTTCAAGAAAAAATCAACAGTGTGACTGTACACATGGCTGCACATGGTGTTGGTTATTGACTAAAAAAATCATACAACATGTGGCAGAGCAAGTATTCAGCAGGACAGCGCTCTGAAGACAAAATGTGAAAGGATGCAATGCTTCTATTCTCTTTCTAGCTGGCAGTTTCTTCTATCCCTTCCCATTTGGGACTGGCTGGCTATATTATACACAGTAATCTCTAAAACACACAACTACAAGTATAATTACGGCATTTCTAAGTGATGAAACATTTTTCAGTTTACTCAAATATGTGGATTGGCTGAACTGAAGCACCCAGAACCAGGGTGGAAGAGTGCCTCCCAAGACTGCCACTCTGCCTCTCATTTATAGAAAGCACTCGGGTGCGTAATGAAGAAATTTATTTCCTTAAGTAATTTTGATTTAAGTGTTTGTTTTTCTCTAAATTCCCTGACCTTTAGATTTCAGGTCAGGCCTTCCCTTGCTAATCCAACAAAACAAATAAAAATTACAATTTTTTCCAGTTCCTTTAAATATTACTCATTCACAGACAGGAGCATGCAAAAGCCCCCCCCCAGCTTCCAGTCAATGTTATCTTCTTACTCTGTGCAATCAAGATCATTGGCTATCGCTACTGCTAAAAAGAAGCCAGCACCTAAAAGGCCATTTAAATGTTCTGTGTAAGGCAAAGCAACTCTGCAGTCCTTAAAGAAGGAAAATTCTTTAGTTCTTAAATATCTCAGCAAAAACCATTGTCACTCTCCTAACTAACAGTAAAAATTTAAATTAGGGGAGGGTTACAGGTAAACTAAGGCTCGGTGGAGCCTGAACTTCCCTCACGGTTTCACATCTTAGTTCAGCTATGGGTGTACAAAGACTAGCTCAGGAAAATGCAGTAAAAGCTGTTCTTCATTCCTCAAGAACCTAAAGGATCATAAGCAATTCCCAAATAAAAAGTTAATACAATATAAACTTGCATGCAATTTTATCTGATCAACTATGCAACTGGCATGAATGTCCTAACAGTTTGTTTCTGTTACAGCTGTTAATGTCTGAATTTCCAACACCTTCCTAACAAAAGTTCTGCTCTTTGTTTTAGTGCAACAGTAAGCACAATCAGTAGGAACTGTAAGCACAGAAACACGCTTACAATTACTTCTATCTACTTTGGTCTCCATTTTCCGTAACACTACAGCTGAACCAGAACAGATTTTGATTATCAAGTTACCTAATTTGAGGGCCCGCCAGAGAGCATACAGCATTAGCCTAATTTTCCCTCCCAGATGCAAAGTCCCAAACTATTCTTCAGCATATAGATAGCTATATTCTGCAAATCCAAGAGGCATCATGGTTTGAAGTAGGTATCTTATCTCAGCAGGTCAAATACAATACATGAGCCACAAGCTGTCTGAAAGTGCGTGTTTCAGCTACGTAGACTACCAGCAATACCAAACTGATGACTTATTCTTGTCACATTCATAGATGGCTTATTGTAGAACTCAAGTGTGCAGAGCTTCAGACAAGCCTACCAAGGATTCTTTGAATTTTATAAGGTCACTTACACACCAGGCTACAAATAGCAAACTTTTGGTAAAAATCTCCATCTGATATGCACATATATGTGCTAAGCACACAAGAAAGAAACGTTAATTTTATTGCAACCCATCAGATAGTTCTAAAGAAGTCTTTAACAGAATAGGTCATTCAAAGAAAGTGTCTGAGCACAAGTTCAACGACCACAGCAGCTCAGTACAGCCAAATGGGTTGAACAATATGGCTTGCTGTAATGTCCCCGTGACATGAAGGTGTGACATGCAGAGAATACTAGTTGGAGTTTGCCAAGACTTTTCCTGAC
The DNA here is from genome assembly GCA_008711295.1 of Anarhynchus alexandrinus. Taxonomy (NCBI): domain Eukaryota; kingdom Metazoa; phylum Chordata; class Aves; order Charadriiformes; family Charadriidae; genus Anarhynchus; species Anarhynchus alexandrinus. Next base: position 773,984 of record VUYV01000011.1, on the reverse strand, counting down.
CAACTGGTCTTTACAAAGTCAGACAGAGCTCTACACTCCAGAACACAACGCCCACAGATATCATCTCCAATTACAGATGATGACAGCTGCCATCAATTCTACTTGATACAAAAGGTAAGTTTGGTCCTTGGTTGCACAGACACTGTCCTAGAAGCACTTCAGTGAAATGAAAACTGAAAAGCCACATATTTATGAAAATTTATTCTAATATTTATTTTAACATTGTTACTCAGGAATAAGCTAAGTATACCAAATGCACTAGTGCATTGCTATTTATGACAGGAAAAAAAAAATCTGTTTCAATTACATAGTAACAATCTTTTTGAACAGACAAGAAGCTATTTAGTTGGAACACTGAGGCATAACACCCATTTTTACAATTGTTAGGTTGGCATATAGTAAGTCTGCAAAACATTATGTCATTTTCAAGGTGGAACATATGGATAGCAAACCTTTTGGGGACGAAAGTGTAAAGATCTTCCCCATTCTGTGCAGAAAGCTTTTATAAAAAAGTTTGCAAGTTGTCCTTTCACATCAATGATCTCTGCATATCAAAGCCGAGGTCGTGTTGGTATCGGAAATATCATCCCATATGGGTTTTGCTGTGCATTTTAAAAATATAAAAATATACACATGCTTTTAACAGTGTACAACGAAGGACATTAAGATGATCTATAAAATGCCTTGTGGGCACAAAGCCTCTATAATTTAAAAGGAATTCTAAAGATCACTGATTTGAGCCACTACTCATACTTTGGTTGAAGCATCATTTTTATTGCTGTTATTTCCATACAGAACAGTGATTACTGAATCTTGTACTGGGTAGTTTAATATATTTTTAGATCTGATAACTAAAGCAATCCACAACAGAAATGAAGCAGCATCTTGCACTCTCATGACAAATTTTAACAGCACTGGGGTTTTTTTTATATGCCAATGTGTCTTTATATGCGCAAGAATCTAAAAGACCACTTATCAACTTAAAATTAGGCTGGTGGTCTTCCTGTCACCAAACAATACCCTCAAGACCAGAAATGGTTTTTAGCTTTTAAGAATGCGGTATGCTCTCAAGTGTTTTAAAAAAAAAAAAAAAAGCAGGTGGCAAGTGAAGAACACGACTCTCTTCCTTTCTTATAGAAAAACCTTAACACAATCAAAGCTTATATGTACAAGGAATATTGAACTACACTCTAAAGCTTTTATCATTGCACACGTATGCAATGAATAAACAGATTCTGGATCAAATGATCTGACAACTCAAAAATACGCAGAAAGGCATAATGCTAAGCCCAACCCTCACACTTCAGCATAGTAAAAGCAACAAAAGTAATTCTTTTCTGAGAAATTCTTTAAAAAAATAAAGAAAAAGAAACAGTAAAGACAGCACTGGCATATCTTTCATCACCCTGGATAAAGTTTTTGGCAGAAGAGTTTGCTATATAAATTAGTACATGTATGTTACTCGTCTATAAGACAGGTTTAAAATTGGACACACTGTTTCTTTTCAAACCAGCCCTACCATAATTGGATCAAGTTACACAAAAAGAAAGTAATAAACCCACCAAGTATATATTTTGTTGTAATGCAAATATTTAGGAAAGATGAAACACTTGCTCTAAAGTTTCAGCTACTTATACCCTGAAGTTCTCACCTGTAAGTCCTTCTTCAGTTTTAGTAAGTCTTCATTTTCTGCATTCCCAGACAAGGCAGCCTCAACTTGCTGAAGCTGAGCTTTGTAGCTGGCCAACTGCTTAGCAAGGTCTTCTGACATCTGCAAGAAACATACATGCACACACAAACACATCAAAACAACAGGGTTGCTGTTCTTTAATCACATCTTGTGGTGCAAGTAAAGTGATGTTGATAAATCAACAACATGAAAAGCTATTACTAAATTATTAAAAATAAAACTTACTATGCTTCAGTAATGCACTATATGACTATAGATAGCTGCTCACCTTAATTTTTGTACTGGTCAACTACTTCCAAGCAATTTCTAAAAAAGAAAGCTTAAACACATGCTCTTGTGCGTGCACAAGGGAAACGCTTAACTTACAGTATGTAAGCAGCGGGGCCTTTAGGCAGCCTCGAAACTACCCACATCTTTAGAAAACTACCGCGCACTACAGCTTTTCCCATCTGGTTGCCACAAGCCACCGCCTGCGTGTTTACGGCAGCGATATCCTCTGCGGCACTCCGATCCTGGTCCCTCCCGGCAGCCGCCACCCGGCACCAGGGCCGCGGGCGGCGAGCCCGGACCAGGGCCACCCGCTCCGTGTCGGACCGAACCGGGCGACCCGGGGCGCGGCGGAACGGCGAGGAAGAGGGGCCAAGCCCGTGAGGAAGGGCCCGCGGCGGCGGACAGGCCCGGACTCAGGCTCAGGCCTAAGCTGGGCCTAGGCCCAGGCCCAGGCTCCCTCAAAAGCGGGAAGGACGATGCCGCCGGGCAGCAGAGGGGGAGGCGCGGGGGCGGCGGGCAGCCGCCGGTTCTCACCTCGGCGGCCGTGCGGGGCCCGGGCCGGGCGGGGTAGGGGGGGTGAGCGGGTGGCGCCGCTCTTGTTCCCGTCGGGCCGCAGCCGTTCTCGTCTCCTCCGCCTCAGGCCGGGGGAAGGGGCGGGGCAAAGGGCCCAGCGCGCGCCGACGCTCGCGAGAGCTCCCCGCCGGTCACGTGCTGCCGGCGCCTCCGCCGCCTCACGCGGCCTTCGGGTCACGTGGCGGAGGGGGAGGGGGAAGGAAGAAGTGATCCCCTTACCGCCTCGCGAGGCCACGAGAGTGGCGCGGAGCGGGAGCGCGCAGGCGCGCGGTAGCCCGCCTGGGGAGGCCTAGCGAGAGCGCGGGGCGGGGCCGGAGGCGGATCCGGAACTGAGGGGGCGGAGGAGCGGGAGGCGGCGGCGGGGCCGGCGGTCCCCCGTGTCCTCCTGCGTTTCAGGATACGTCGGCGGCACCGCAGGCAAACGGCCGTGGGCCTCCCTGCTGCTCGGTTCTCCCCGCTCGGGGGGCGGGGCGGGGCCGGGCCGGGCGGGAGGTGTCCTGTCGCGCTGCTGCCGCTGTCCTGAGAGGAGTGACAGCAGCGGGATGGAAATCTGCCGCTTTCGGGCCAGGCGCCGCGCGTTGTTGACAGAGGAGTGACGTCAGAGTTCGGGTGTCTGAGCGCCGGCTGCCGTAGGGGACCGCAGTGGGGCTGAGGCTGCGCGCGCCCTCGCTCACGGCTTTGTTCCTGGCAATGTCAGGGAATCACGGAATGGTTTAGGTTAGAAGGGACCTGAAAGACCATCCAGTTCCAACCCCCCTGCCCCGGGCAGGGACACCTCCCACCAGACCAGGTCGCTCCAAGCCCCGTCCAGCCTGGCCTTGAACACCCCCAGGGGTGGGGCAGCCACAGCTGCTCTGGGCAACCTGGGCCAAGGGCTCACCGCCCTCTCACCGCCATTTCTTCCTCATACCTAATCTGAATCTCCCCTCTTCCAGTTTGAAGCCATTACCCTGCATCCTATCACTACACTCCCCTGATAGAATTCCTCCAACACAGTACTTTCTGGCTGCTGAAGTGATAATTAGAACCATGCAAACCTTAGTGCCAAGGAGTTCAGAAGAGAGTAAGTTTGGATATTTGGTCCCGCAACAGGAGAGGAATGGGGAGGAAAAGCTCAGTGGCCCTTTCAAGCCTGTCACAGGAAGAAAAAAATATGTCCTGGTGGAAATCCAGTAACAAATTTGGACTTGAGCCTGTGAGCCAGGCAAATAGAGCAGGCACCCAAAAAGTTTCTTAGTATTACCAGGAGGATCAGTGTCTCCAGCAAACATCCTGTCCCTCGTGGTCGTCGGCACGCAGGGCTTCGCAGGAGGATGACTTCACTTGGACTCTTAGGATTTGTTTATGTACTAAGTGGGAAATACATCTACGGTGTTCTGCAGTGGCTGGTTTGTGCCCTCAGAGGATATCCTGACCAAGGATGAAACAGACTTCTGTATATTGGTGTATGACTTGATAATTAAAATACAGACATTATTAGACACTGTTGACAGACTGGTTGATGAGACCAAGTGTAACAATGAAGATAAGAACAGTAGCATCTTTTTAGCATTTTTAGTAATAATCCAGAAATAGATACAGAAAACATTTTCTGATAAGACTTTGTGGACAGATCAGTGACTGTTGAAAAGATGTACAAATCTGTTGATACAGAGCAATCCAAATGACTTTATGAGCGCACCTGTGAGTTAATGTGCACATTAGTATAGTCAATTTCAACTTCATGTCTCAGAACAAGCATATCTGCAGAACTGAAGTGACAGAGAGGGACTGAGGAGGCATGCAGGGTCCAGGTATCTCCAAAGGCAACAACAGCAAAAAGGAGAACACGTCTGTGGTTGCATCAGCAGGATCAAGGACAAGGAGGTATTTTACACGTGTAAAAGTTTTGGTGAGAGTTAATACTAAAACGGGATATATGGTTCTAAAGTCTGGAGTTTTATGGGGTCTGCAGACTTCTAAGAAGAGCCACCAACATTATTTGATGGCTGGAGAAATCTGTTTAGCTCATAAATGAACACCAGGAGGTGACTTGATTGCAACATGTCACTAATTTGAAAGGAAAATAGTATGAAGTACTCCAAATGTAAAAACATTAAAACACCCAGTTGACTAAAAGCTAAAGGTAAAATTAACAGGGTTTTTTTTGGTTTCTTTCTCTTAGTTTCTTCAGCTCAGGATAGTGCCTTTTTAGACACTGTTTCAACACATGCTATCATGCAAGCACATGCTGCTACATATAAGAAGACAAGCCAGATCTTGAAACCACTGATATTTAACTCTTATAAATTGGAAATTCTTGTTAATTGCATCCTTGAAGCTAGATTTGTCTTCACCCAGAAATAGAGATTTTTTTTTTCTATGTTTGGATAACAAAGTTCTTTCATACTATGTTGAAGAAAAACACAGATTAAGCAGGACTTCTTCCTGCTATCTTACAAATCACAATTTAAAAAAAAAATGTTTTACAATTCACGAAGTGGTTGGTGCTTGGAGGGATATCTGCATAATAGCAAGTTAGCATTGTTTAAAACAATGTCTATCCAGTTGTTGTCAAGATTTTGTTCTCTCTGTATTTGTTGGGATGTGTTTTCAAAGCAAGTGCAGGTATGTTTGTGCCAATGTTGCTAACTGCATCCAGTGCTTTTATCCATGGGCAGCAGAGTAGCTACCAGCACTGTATCTCTTCATAAATTCTTACTTTTTATGAGGTGTTTATACATTGTAGTGCGGTATTACAGTGTATTCATAGAACTGAGCCATACTATTTACAGGCCATAAAGTTACACCGCAGTGATATCATTATTACAAAGTAATTGATACCATGTTACTGAAAATTATCACATTTTATGATACATGATGCATAGAATTTTAGTGTAGTTTATTGCCAAATGAAGGCTTGTAAATTCAAGACAATACTTCATCACAGATGCCATAGAATTTGTTTCCCTAACTTAGTAACAGAAAGAAAAGGCAACTTGATCAGCTTTTATCTAAGCCAAACTCTGTTGCCATTAGCATTGAGGCTTTCAGCTACGATTCCTAGTGGGAAGCTGTCTGATGGACATGACTGTACTTGGGGAACAACGAGGGAAAGCTGTTGTAACTGGGGACTTTCTCACCATGCTGGTGCTGCGGGGCAGCAGTCGGTGCAGCGGCAGTGGTGATGCTCTGTGGGGAATGGCACAGCTTGTTGGGACGGTGAGGTTTCTAGCCGCCAGTATAGCTAGTTGGACATGCCTTGGGGCTCGTAAAGGGGCTGCCTGCCTTCAAGGCAAACTAATTTACAGTTGGAAGAGACACTGGCAGTCCCTGCAGCCATGCTTGGCTCGTCCAGGAGGTGGTAGTGGTGCTGCACAAGTCTGTATCACCAGTCGTGTTTAACTACCAACGCGGGACACTTATTCTGCTGTAGGTCCACAATTATGTCTCTTTTTTTACAGTCTGCTGCGTTATTTTTATAGTTAGAGCTAACGGGAACATATCCGAAGTTATTTTTGAAGATAGCTGGGACTATCCAGTCATTTGAAATGCGTGCAAGTTGAATACGTACGCTTAAATCAGCAATATTCTGCATTCCTTCATGTTAAATCCTGCAGCAGCTAAGGGTCAGAGATCAGAGTGCTCAGCAGCAAGTAATGCCATAAAGACAATTCTATCCAAATGGTTTAATGTCCCTGTTTTTCAACTTTGTACGGGTAGATTGTTGTGCTCAGCATAGGGACCTAGTCACTAGCAAAAAATTGGCTTCTGCAAACAAAACAGTCTGTCCTCGTGACTGAAATTGCAATCCAAGTCTAGGCCAAAATGGAGACACTGCATTTTTTTTTAGACTTTTCTGGTAGGCTGCCTGCCTGGCAGGCATTGCCCTGTTAGTAGGGCAGTATGTCAGGCTTGAAAGTCATTGGTATATTCATTTGGATCAAACCTTCAAGAAAATAACGTATTAAAACTTCAATTTTGAGGGTTGTTTCCCTGAAAATGTGGTGGTTTTTTCTTTCAGTTGACCTGTGCCTCTTAGCAAAATTTGTCTGTTTTTTTTTTTTTTTTTTACCACTTGTCATCACGGGCAGAGCTGTCAACTTCGTCCATAGATGTTGTGATATTTCCCCATTATGAGGCACTTTGTTGTTGTTGCTCCTGCAAAATTTGTTTCGATAGGCTGATTTTTTTTTCTGCACTGTCTGTTTGGTTCTGGCTGAACTTTGGAAGCCTTCAGCAGTTTGACATTTATAAAATCAAGTTATAGAAAGAAATGCTGATTGGCCAGGCACATGATTAAAATATACTGCTATTATGTTGAGAGATTCAAGTGCCTCTTCATTTTAAAGCATGGGCTTGGAATTTCTTTAGGAAGTTCTGCTTGTTTTAAGGCTTCATTTTTTTGCCCTTCCACTCTCCTGAAATTTGACCTAATTGTAAGGTTTTGAAATACGTGGTTACACGGAAGTTTGTGTGGAAGTGAAGTCAAGTGAGCATGTACACATTTCCAAACATAATTTAACTCTCTACGGTCCTGGTAGCCAACATGGATTGTGGTATTAAGCAAAGAAACTGAGAGCTCAAATATGTTGTGTGTTCTGAATGATTGCAGTAATTATGCCCCATCAGTGAAAGAGGCACGGTGACTAAAACTGAGGAGGAAAAGTGAATCAGAACTGGATGAAAAATAAAAGCCAGGGTGGGGCAGCATGGAGATAAGTAGGAAATGCCAGAATTAGGAAGAATGGACCGAAAGCTTGCGCCCATTAGAATGTCATCTGCTTTAGAAGGGTCTGAGGCTCTTGGATTTCCATTCCCCTGCAACTGACGGCTTGTGAGAGCTGACAAAATGATGGCTTACGTGGGAAATGACAACCTGCCAGAGTGATCATTTACTTTACTGGAAGAAGCAGCAGGTCTGTTTGGTGGGTCTTAATCAGGCCTACACAACATGCAGTTTGTCAGATGGTATTTTCAGCTCAACGTGAGTCTTCAGTTGGGAGCAATATGCCAAGTCAAGGTGCGACTTCTTTCTCTGAGGCATTCTGCCATCTGCATCAGGGAGCATGTCAGTGCTGGAGGCCTGGGGACTTCAGAAGAAGACACCGGGAGACGCTGGTTCTTCTTCTTGGGGTGCCAGAAATTCTGTTGCTGAGACTCCTTACATCCAGAAGGTGTTTGAATGGCAGGGAAGTTGAGAAGATGAGGGGAGTTTGGAAAGTAGGGAGCAAGGGCTGTTGCAGTGGACAGAGGAGCCTGGGAGGATTAGGAGAGGAGCCTGAAGCAGCGAGCCAGCCGTGTGGGAGGTTTGGGAAGCAGGAACTTGAGGTTAATATGGAAACAGCGTGGGGGTATCTTATGTTTGTGTGGGGAGGGGCCTTGGAAGTAAGGAACAAGGCAGACTGCTGTGATGGATTGTGGGGTTGCTAATTATGGGGAGAGGAGACCTAAGTCCTGCAGTAGTGAAGGTAGACAGAAGGAAGGGTAACATATGTGCAGAGAGAGGGAAACTTGTAATGAGTACATGAAAGGAGAGGGAAGGGGATGTTAGGTACGGCTGACAGCAGTGATGACTGTGTGCGTTTTCCCCAGTACAGGGTTTCTGCCAGCCGTGTGCCACACACTGGCTGGGGTTTGTGGCAGCCGGTTAGCAGTGACCCACAAAGAGCTGGGCGGCTGCTCTGCACTGCGGACCCACTCTGCTGTGTCCCGCAGCTGTGGCTCGCTGCTGGCAATCAGTCTTTGGTGGTTTACTTACATGGGAGCTGCATGCTTCTGGTCAGAACACAGGATTTACAGTAATTAAAGGTGTGTAGTTAAAAACAGGCTGTTGTTTGTAGGTCCTGTGTCTCTGCTGAATTTTAAAGGAGCTGAAAGAAGACGAAGAGAGCTTTGCAAGAGGGCTACTGAATACCACTATAAAGATCTGGATTTACTCTGCTGTGTAGGAGTATCTACATAGTATGAGTGAGTTAGACCTGTGCATGGAAATAAAGAAAACTCAGAGTGTAAACCTAGAGCTAATTGCCCCGTGGGACTTGTCATTGAAAACTGACCAAAAAAGCTCTGATTCAGCTGGAGGCAATTTTGCTGCCACTGGGGCATAGTTAGATTGCTTTTAGGAACTGTCATACATTCCTAGGTTTTGAAAAATCATAGCATCTTGGCTTGGAAGAGCTACCGCTCCTGATCAGTGTTACTTAGGCCATATGAGTAGTTTTTGGGGGCAGTCAAAAATAGAAAGAACCAATTTGAGACAGTGAAACTTATTTATAAAGAGGGTTCTGATTATTTGCTGCCTCTTCTGACGCTGACAACATCAGAACGTTAGTTAGTCACCTAGACACCTTTGGACCTCTGTATCTCTGTTTCTTTGCCCTCACGTAGAACAAGGGACAATAAAGGTACCTTATGTTGTAGAAAAGAATACTTAAAAAATGCTGTGGCATAATTCTGATGAGTATCAAATGAAAGCCAGTAAGAAAATGAAGAATTCTCTCTTTAAAATAGAATTGGAGGAGTCCATGGCGAATAGTGAGTTCCGCTGACATAGAACCAGATTGTGAACGTCTGGCATCAGAGCAGTATCAAGGACTATTGAAGTCTGACTTTGTCATGCCATGTTCTACTTCCATCCTGTGTACCTAGAAGTTGCCCACGGTTAAAATTTTTAATGCTGAGCTATGATAAGGTTATTTTTGCTAACTACACTGTACATGAATCTTTAAAAACATGAACTGTGCTGTAGTAGCTGCAGAACTCACATGCATCAATGTGCTCTCTTTACCAATGTAAACAACGTGTACAATTTGCATAAAATGCAAAATATGCACGTCGCTGTTCCAAATGTTTCCACCCTTCATTTTACTGACAGACTTTCAGACACATTTTCCTGAAGTGAGAGAATTTCTGGAGTATGCACGTAGCGGTGAGAGATGGCAACCTCCCATCCTGTTGCAAGAACAAACTTGTTAAATGTTCCCTTCTACATCATGTTAGTCACTACTTGAGCAGCGAGACTGCCTTCATGTGGTTTAGCATCCTGTTCCTGGTAATCAGTGGTGTCTCACGTCCTACAGCTGATCCAACGCTTAGAGAAACTGAAAGTCCTTCTACAGATGTTTCCTCTGAAAATGAAACTGAAATGTCTCTTACAGTAATTGTCTTGTATGTCACTGCAGCTGTCTCCAAAGGAAGTCAGTTTGGATCCTTGGCCAGCAAATGGTGCCTTGCAGAAGCTACTAATAAAAGAAGACTATATCAGATGGGGACCTAGAACTCTCTTTGCCAATGTTTTTATTTATATGTCACTTAAAGGGAAAAAAACGTGGAGCTACTTGTTGATATTTCTTTAAAAGCTGAATTTCATATGAAAAATATTGTGGTATCCATCTTAATGTGGCGGGGAAACCAAGATGGCAGGTTACCAAGAGTATGCTAATATATAGAAGATTTTGAAGCCTAACTAAATGTTTCTTGTTCACACAGAGGTATCAACACCATGTTTGGGCTCTGGGGTAATTTTTACTCATTGTACATTGGCTAAAAATCTATGGGAGCTTTTTGGTCGGTTGTTTTTTTTTTAATTTTCAAGTTTTTTAGCAATTTCATCTTACTATTCTTAAGTGCAGTGCTATCTACATCCTTTACTTACAAAAAGAAATGGTATAATTGTAATGTTGTGCTGCTTCATATGCTGGTTTTTTTTCCGTGAGGATTTTGATTCCCCATGCTATGCTTCCTTTCTGAGAAGGTTTGAGCTCTTCAGTGTGGTTATAGATCCAAAGTCTTTCCTGAGCTTTCAAGCTGCAGGAGCATTTAGAACTTAGCTTGGTACTTTGTTGACTCGGGGATAGGTGCTGGTTTCTGATTAGCTCCTCTGAAATTATGGGAATATTTGACTTCAAGCCTATTCATGTAATTTGGTGAGAGGGTAAAATATGCTGTCCAATGGCATTCCACCCTGTACTGTTACCAGCAGAGAGAGCTTAAAACAAAAAGCAACCGATGTCAGTGGGAGCAAGATGATTATTGTCAGTGACCATTATAACGGGTATTATTTGATACTATTGCATTGTCTTTTGAATTACATAACCGAGCCTATAATCTCACTGATTATTGAGATGCAGTCTGCTTTTCTCTGAGTTTTTAGTTTCATGCCATGTCAGTAGTGTACTGAACTTTTCCAGGACAGGTGCAGGCAAGAGCATGTGTAGACAAACATCTGTTCTTCCTGTGTTCAGCAGGAGGATTTGATGTGTAGTTTTTAATTGAATCTGTGAAAGCACAGTGTTTTACAGCATAAGTAAGGATGGACAGCTAATCAGCTAAAGTGCAGCTGAGAGCTGAGCCTTCTGAGTTTGAAGGCTTGGTGGATTTTTATGTTTGCTTTTTTTAAGCGTCAGTCGCAGAATCTCCTTGGGATTTGCCAGTCAAGCAAATAAACATGAAAAGCTAAACATGGATCCAAACTGCTGCAAGCAGTGCTGATCCGTATATTTTATCTAGAGCCACAAAGCTCTAGTCATATGTGTCTAACTTTTTTCCTTTTTCTATCCTCCCTCCCACACCTGATGAAACTATTTAGCTTTGAAATGTTGGAAGGCCACATACCTGAAGCGGCAGTGGGCTTGTTTAAACATAATTTTCTGGTATTAGTTTTATAGATCCAGATATGACTAATAAGGAAGTTTCTTCATTCAGTGTTCGTGGATGACCAATTTGTACTAGGATGAGGAACAAAGCTGGTATGAGGAGGTCATGTTGCCCAGGGAGCAATTCAATCCCTGGAGTGAGTCATGACACTGGTATCTTAAGCCACAGGGATAAAACATGGTAGCAAAACTCAAACATTTTAACTTCTGACTTTTTTTCAAAGATATTTCCAAGCAGGCTTATTTCACTATCACTCTTGGTCTTAATATGTCTAGATTTAGGGCATTCGTTTGGGCTCTCTGCTTCCCTTTTATTGTAATAGATTGAAGACAGTAACTGCCTGATAAATCTGAATAGTGAGCGTAGGAAATACCATTTGCATATAGAATCGTGGAATCACAGAATAGTTTGGGTTGGAAGGGACCTTTAAGGGTCATCTAGTCCAACCCCCCCTGCAATAAGCAGGGACATCTTCAACCAGATAAGGTTGCTCAGAGCCCTGTCCAAACTGACTTTGAATGTTTCCAGGGATGGGGCATCTACCGCCTCTCTGGGTATCCTTCTCCAGTGTTTCACTACCCTCATTGTAAAAAATTTCTTCCTTCTATCTAGTCCAAATCTCCCCTCTTTCAGCTTTTAGAGGGCTGTTCTCAATCCCTTCATCCCCCAGCTTGTATTGATACCAGGGGTTACCCTGACCCACATGCCGATGTCTCTAGATGAGTTTTCGTAGTATATTCCTCCTTTTTTTGGTCACTTTGGGGATCTGAATGTACATTCCGGTGGTGAAGAAGGTAGTGGTTTTTGTGGTGTTGAATTATGTTTTTCTTCCAGAGATGGTGTTTCCTTTGGAGCTGGAGAGCAGGCACAACATAGCACAATTATCTTATCAAATTATTGCACATCTGAAAATCATATTGATAACATTAGCGAGTCTAAAGGCAGTAAATGCACCCTGGCTCTGATGTACATAGGCAGGCCCGTTCTATATCACAGACTTGTCTACAGTAGAGTTGCTTGTGTGCATGGAGAGCAGTTTGCTCCACACTCTCCTCTCAGGATGACTGCTGAAATCAGAAGTACAGGATATTTGCAGTTCACAAATGCTTTTAGTGGCATCTTCAATTAAGTCAGTAGATCTTTCCTAATTCCATTTCCTGCTGCACTAAAAACTCCCCACCAGTAGATGATGATGCTTTTCAAACCATGAAACCATCTTAAAAATTTAATCTGGATAATATGTAAACCCAGTAACAGAATCAGAGTTCAATAAAATATAGACATGGTTTTAGACTAATGTAAAACAAGGCCAAATTAGGCTGTGATACAATTGTAAGGCTAATCTTGACGGAGCTGTTGTCAGGAACTGTGGTGCAGAGTGGTTGAAATATTAGAAATATTAGATAAGCTATGTTAGTCCTTTTTTTTTTTTCAGTGAAACCTCTTGGGAAATAATATTTCTAGATGTCTTTGGAGCATCTGTATAGATCTGAGCAGGGAAATACTGTTGTGTTTGAAACTCGAAATCACTGGATAAGTCTCTGTGGACTAGTCCTATCATCAGTTGTATTAATAATATAAGTGATTTTAGTACGGAGTGTTCAGTCAATATTGATTCAGTTTTCTTTTGGAGCTAGTCAAGCTTTCAGATAGTATATTTGCATTTACATGGTATTAAAGGACTCCGTGTGTCTGTAAGACCAGTTAAGAACCTTCTACAGCAATTTGTTGATTGGAGAAATTGTTGAAAGTGCGGAGGAAAATGTTGTCATAAGTAGGTGTCAGTATCCTTAGCACAGAAACAGGAAGAGAGGCAGGAGTATATAGAATAATAGAAGGAAGGAAATTAGGCATGGTTTAACCTATATATGAGAGTTAACAATTTGGGTTCTGCTGCAGGAGGAAATGCAAAATTGAGTCAATGTATCGTGCACACCACATGGACATACTAAACTGAATAAAATGTATATTCACCTCACAAGAAACAGAATAGTCTTCTGGAGCTGTTTGTTTTCATTAGGCAAATTGCCTCTGTATTTTTCTTCAAAGCTGTAAACAATGTAAGCCAGCGTAGAGCAACTAAGTGCCGTCATTTAGACTTCACTGTCTGCTTCACAGTGATTTGCTTTTGTATAAAAATTTATTTAACAGAGATTGTAAGTTTATTTAGGGGCTGTTCCTGTAATAAAATGCTCTTTAAGTGCAGTTCAAATAATTTTTACTTCATCATTTTCTCTCTTTGAATGTTTTTCCATTAAATAGGCTTCCATTTGAGGTAACTTCAAGCGTGTCTGTAGTTCACTTGGTTAGGTACAAGTCTCAGAGATGTCCCTTGGGCAGAAAGTGAACTGCCTGTTGAGAAAGCAGCATGGTTCACAGAGGTAGTGTAAGGATGTGGGCACCAGTGGAAGGGCTCTCCATGTCTAAACAGTGCTGTGTATAAGGTATGCGTAAAAGCTGGATGTAAGGTGCAGAAAAGCTGGGTGTCTTAAGTTTTCAAAGGCTGGCTGCGCATTTAAGCCATTTAGGAATCCTGCATTTCTGGTTTCGTACTGTTGCTCGCGTGGTCAGGTTTGATCTTGCTTTTGCTTTATGCAAGCCTCTCAAAGGAGAGGACATGCAGCTAACTCGTGCATGCACTCATGTGCAGACTTTGCTTGAGCTTGTGAGGAAAGGTAACTGAGATAAGGTGCCTGGTGTTTGTTTGGTGATCCGATGTAGGCAGTTATTGACACCTCTCATGGAAGAACCAGGCTTTGCTAGATCGGATCTTCCAGGCGGAGGATTTTTAGGGATTACATGGAGATGGTGACTTAAAACCTGGAGGCCTGAGGTAGTGATAGGGGTTTTATTCTGCCAGGGATTTGCAGTTTAACCCTGGGCAGTTACTTAGCTCTTGTCCTTGCTCCCCATGTGCAGAGTGGGAGTACCACAGGGTAGAAGCTAACAAGTTCTGCCGGACACTCAGACTTCTCTGCTGGAGCACGTAATGAAAGGAGGGTGCTTGGTCGCTCATCATCTAAGTCCTTTAGTTTACCCATTGCCACTTAAAATAGCAGCAAGTCAGCGTGACGCATGCTCTGCTCTGTTGTGGCCCACATAACATATGCTGATGTACAAGCTGTGAGCCCTCCGTTCCTCTTCCCTAACACGGCCGGCAGACATCGCCTTCCTTCTTGCGTGCTATCGCAATCTGACCCTCATGTTCGAACAGTGCAGGTGGAGTGTGTGGTGACGTGGAGGAGATGACGGAGCCAGGAGCGTCTGAAGCACGCAACTTCAGAGAGTTTCAACTTACAGAAGAAATGAACATAAATCAGGTAAATCTGTGACTGTAAATGAAACTTTGGGACACTTCTACAGCCATGACTAATTCTGTGCACACTGTGACTCAGCTAGTGAAGCATTTATCAGGAAAGGTCCCAGAGCACTCAGTTATGAACCAATAAATAAAAACATTTTGTTTTCTGTAACAAACAGAATCATTGACTCTAATTTCGTTGCCTGTTCCTTACCCCTTCAAAAATAAGCCACCCAAATGTTTATAGCCATGCAAGAAAGGGAACAACATTTATAGTAAACATGCCCTTTGCTTTAAATTCACGTGTTTGCCTCCTGATTCTTGCCCTGTTTCCAAGTTCACAATCTTAAAACTCTGAAACCTGACTGACTCCCAATTACTTTGTAAAAACGGGCATTTGGTCTGCTTTGTGGTTTATGAGCTGCACGATGGTGAAACCAGATGTAATTCATCAGGTTTATATCATCGGTAAGCTGTGCATGTTGGCTGAGGGTAAACAGAAAAGACTGTGAGACACACAAGTTTTTTTGATGGACTTGGTAACAGAACTTAAAATAACTATGTTATTAATAGTTTGGTTACCCCTCAAATTTCTAGGCTGAATCGAAAGTTGACATCTGATTTATTCTAAAACATGAACCAAGGCATGCAGATCCTATCGCAAATTTGTGCAATGCTGTTAGGTTTATTATGCCTTTCCCTATTTTATTATTTCAGTTTGTTAATTTGTCTTTGTAAATAACATTTACAAGACAAAAATTAGTTGGTAAAAAAAATTTAACAAAAATAAAGTTTCAAGGTTTGGCTTTTTGGCAGAGTCAACCCCTAAAATTAACAAGTGAAAATTTTCTTTCTCCCTCCTTTCCACTTAGGTTGTAGCATTTACTACAAATTAGTATTTAAGGCTGCATCTTGTACTTTGGGGTTGTTTTGTGGTTTATAAACTGCACCTGTCCCAAGATCTTTGTGCACAAAATGTAGTAACCGCTGCTCCAGATGAACATACAGGGAGTATTGCTGTCAGTGCAGGGGCTCTGATCTAAATGAGGATGCTTTTTTGCAACTCTTAAACCACTAAAATGTGGGATTGTCACCTCACATGTCGACTGATACTGCCAAACTGGTTTTGTACATTACTTTGTATCCTGCTTGAGTCCAGCCCCTTTTCTTCATATTCATTCTCTCATGACATACTTTCCTTCTTTAAACATAATCACTGTCTTCAGAAATTGAGCATGTCCAATGTTTTAGCCCATATGTTTTCTTCTATATCCTGTGACCGGCTTTGAGGAGTCTGTTTAAGAGAACTTTTAAACCAAATATGGCCCAAATATCCCGTTTTCTCACTGGTTTAAATCAGGAATAGACAAACATCAGCTGAGTCCGAAGGCTGTGTTTGGCCTTTGATGGCTGCTTTAAAAACAGTATTTCACATGTTCTGTATTTTTCCTGGTTCTTCAGTTACGGTTAGTGTGAATGGACAGAAATAACTTCATTTTATACGGTGATAAAATTGGTTGCTGTGAAAATGTAATTACTTGAAGATGTCTCAGTTGTGCTTCTCACTTTCATTGGAGACACTGAATTAAGCTGTTGGGCAGAGTGTGGTTAGTTGATCCTGGAAAACAAAACACCTTAGGGTGTCTGTTCATTATTTAGAATATTTATCCTTAGGTCATCTGGATCATTCCAGCTGGGTATAATACACCTCTCTCTGTTTCCTTATAATGTGCAGCCTGAAATCAGCCTAGCAAGACTACTCAAGTTCTTAGCTGAGATGATGCAGACTTGTTCTTGGTGTAGATTTGCATTGTCAGTGAAGTGCCCACATGCTTGGTGTGAGAATACACTGGCAAATTAGAAATACACCTGCAAATACATTTTAAAGATGCTGAAACATCTCACTGCATAAAGTTGACACATATTCAGTCAATTTAGCATGTTTCAAAGCCAACAAAATGTAATTGCGGGTTCTTTCTTCTTTTTGAGGTGTTCCTGCCAAGAAACCCAGCTGGGTGGGTTTTGGAAGACAGTACTTCAACACCTCAGGGTCCTGTCTAGAGTCTGCCAGTCATGCAGACACCTTGCTTGCCAATTCTTCTCCCCCTGCCCCTCCACAGCAATTGCTGTATTCACAACTACCCACTTTTCAGCTATCGTTTGTTACAAGACAGGTAAGCTGGCAGATTTGGCTCAAAGTAAAATTCCTTGAAGAGATTAGCGGATACCTGAAAATTAACTGTTTTATTAGCATGAGAGGAAGAAAATGCCCTGTTTTTTCCTTTAGAACGTCATATCATTCTTGCTGTTTGCTTTTTGAATAGTGTGTCATATGCGAATGGCATCTGCCAAATACCAAGCAGGCATTTGAGTTATTTGTGTCGTCATTCTCTATGGAATAAATGGAAGGGGCTTGAGTGAGAGCATACAAGACAGTCTTCATACAGCAGCCTGTCACTTTGCAAAGCAGCTGTGAATTTAATGGGAGTATAAATGAAAAGCGGCTGATAATTAGGCTGCTGGGTGTTTTAGCATTATTATTGTTAATTTCTAAAAATCAATTAGGTAATCAAGAGAGTGCTATTGAGAAGCATATATTTTTGTTTTTTAATATCCTAAGCAGGGTTCCAGCTGGTGACATGATAACTTACAGCTCCTGGTAGGAATTTGATCTCAGAAGGGACGCAAGGGTCCCACTGGCCTGAAAGGAAGGGGACTGTGGAGGGCAAGGTGGTGTAGTGAAGGATGATGTTTATTTATAATAAAAGGACTGTCAAGCTTAGTTGAGACTTTTTTTTTTTTTTTTTAACTGTACATAGTGTTAGAGGAGCTTCTCTACCAACTGGCAGGTACAAATGTCTAGATGCAGATTTCTGCCATCTACGTGTCATGTAGTGATTTATGCTATCTTAGATTTAGGAAAAAACCTCAGTCCTTATTGAGAAGTTTCACGCTAGCTAAACAGAAGAGTGCTAGTGTTAGTAATCAAAGTGGGCTCCTTCAGCTCCAAAGCCACCACTTTTATGGTGGGCATGAGAGAAGCTATGAAACTTGATTTCTGTGGCAATCCAGTCTTATTTGTGCTTGGAGACAGGCTGGTGCACAGTGCTAGTTTCTCTCAGCCTTACCCGTTTATCCAGGCAGCTTCTGCTGTCTTTCCCTGACTGCTCTCTGACTGCAGAACAGCATGCCAGATTGTGCTCTCCTTCCTATAACCTCCCTCCAAATCCCTTAGCCTTTTCTACAGTGTTTGCAATTGAACACTAACAATGGGTTGCATTGCAAAATAGTTGTGTGTTACAGCTGAATGTTGTGTGCCAGGTCAGCAAGTTTGCACGCGGCTGCCTGCATATCCTTCCTGTGCCAACACAGCAGTCATTCCCTCTTTTCTAGACTGTGAAATACAGAGGTGGCTAAGTGCACTTACCACCGTGGGGTTTTGATTAGGGGAGGGAGATAGCAGTTTGCTGCAGCAAAATTAAAATTGTTTAAGGTGAACAGGAGCCTTACTGTTAAGAAAGAATCTCCTGCCTCTTCCATTGTGCTTGGGAGGAGCAAGCCCTTGTTATCGCTGGTGCTTGTTTTGCTGTTTGGGATGCAGCAATAGCATCTTGAAGTGCCAGATCAGGGACACTGCTTCTACAGCAGTGCCTGAGATGAAAGAGCATGTGTAAAAATGGAGATTGATTCTCTGAGATTTGCCCTGCTTCAGCTGTGAATATAGCTCATGCATACTGGCATCTCTCTAATGATAGATCCGACTTGGCATGTGAATGTGGCACTGAGTGACAGCTCTATACTGAACACTGTCCAGATGGCGAGCTCTTATAAAGCTTTGCTCTTGTTCCTCTCAAACCTAGTTATTAGGATCTTTTGTATCCTCACATGATCAGGCATGAGAGCAAGTGCTGAATGACAGCAAGGTGAGGGGCAGAAGAAGGGGGGAGGCTCCACAAGTGGAGGAAAAAGAGGATGATTCTTACGCTCTTTTTCAGGTATCTGCCAGTATTCACTGTCAAAAGCAAGATCCTGGTGTAGTTGATCTTGGTCTGTTGTGGCTGAAGCAGAGATGTTGGCATGAAGAGAGGCATCACATCATGAGTGGGAGAAAGGGAGAGAGCGGTGAGGTGGCAGAGTGCAAAGGATGGGCAAAATGTAGATCATGGTGAGAAGTGGGGAGAAAGAGAAGCTGAGAGAGGCATTAATAGAGTAATACAGAGGTTATGAGAAGCATGAAGGGACAATGAGGCCAAGGAAGTGACAAATTTATCTAAAGCTAGTTCTGTCAGCAGCCTGTCATGGCCGGGTAACAGCAGCACATCCATTTGGAGCTGAATATTGCCTCAGTCATTGTTTTCATAATCCTTTTTCTACTCTAATACTGCAAATTATGCAAATGTGCCAGGTGCATGCTGGGTGCAGGATGCTATGCAGAATCTCTTATGAGCATGCAAGGCAGCTTTCGGCTGAAGCACAGCTCTTCCATGTCACTCAGAGCACTGGCTGCTATTGTAAAACCTGGTAGAGCCTGGGACCTGCCAGACTATTTTGTTTCTCTGATACTTACCTAATAGCTAAAGTAATCTAGTAGGTTCTTTGCATTCCAGAACCGATATGGAAATGTGCCCAGCTGAAGAGCCAGGACCTAATTTTCCTTTAATCATCTTCCAGTTCTCATGCTGCCTGGCTTGATGTGGCAGGGAAGAGTGCGAGTGCTGCTGCAAGGGTGGTGATCCAGGAGGGTAACACCGTAGCTCTACCATGGATTCTCTTTGGCAAGTCATGACAACTTGTTCAACTAGTTGTACTGTGGGATCATCCTTTACTGTAGTGGTTTCCTTTCCATCAATGGTTAATTATTATCCCTAAGAGCATAACAAAACCATAACACCTCAGATGTTACTTGCTGGTAGCATGACAGATGCTGTTAGTGTTGTGGTAATCGACATGACATGTAGGGGTGGTGCTAGCTCACTAAAATTAGAAAGAACTGAAGGCTCAGCTGAAAGTACAAACATTGCTATTATGTGATTTGCTTGTTTTTGGCTTTTAGCTAACAATTGTCCCATCAGAGTAAGGATAATGCACAGCAGATGAAGAGCAGTGATTTTAGTGAACTCTCCACGCAGGTGACTCATGTGTTGTTCTATTTGCTTTTTTCTGTTTAATTTATTGTAAAAGACCAGCTGCTATCCCAAAACATATGCCAGGGAAAGAAACATGAAAGTGCAACAGTACAAAAGTCTTCCTTTTGGATTGTTTCAAAATGTTCACTCACAGACAGGTATTCCTGCTGCTTTGGTTTAGAGTTGACCTTTCCTCTACCTCCAAACTGATTCACTCTCACCTATGATGAGAGGCATTCAGCTCCTCCATTTTTCTGCTTCTCTGTTCTCAGTGAGTAACTCCAGTGTTTCTTTGGTTAATTAAAGTTTACTGCAGGAGGAGCAGGAGTGGGTTGAGAGCACTGATGAAGAGATGACTAACAAAGTAATCGGCATGTGATTAAAGTGTGGGCTGCCAGGCACAGATTAGCCCTCCCTGGACTCTGCTTTTATCTTAGCTCCATGTTTTGAAATAATTCTATGTAATAATATATAGAATTTCTATCCTATCTAGCTTATCACATTAGAGTAAAGTAGACAAAATGACTCAATTTCAAAAGGCTCTGATTCAGCTCAGGCTGCAGCCACTCATTGCAAATGTTAGTTAGGTGACTGACTTCTCTTTTGTTTCTTTCAAATTCTTGCCCTGTGGGAAGTTTAAGGGGGAGAGAGTTGGTCAGAGTGGAAAATGAAGGTGGCGTTATAAAGCCTCGTGAGATGCATCAGTGACGATCACATCGCAAAACTCCATGTGAACTGGCAGCCACTGAAGGGTGAGGAGGACGTGGAGGTTTGAGTTGTGGATAAATCATGAAGAGAAGAATAACAAATTTTCCCAGAGGGAGAGCTGCCACGTACGCTTGTGCAGGAAGTTGTTTGTTTGCTCCCTGCAGTGGTTTTTATGGTTTTTTTTAAAAAAAAAAATGTTTTTTGCAGTTTTTTTCTTTTTAAATGAGAAATCTTGTTGGGTTACTTACACCTACCTGATGCAAGAGGACAGAAAGACCTGCTTTAAACACGCTGTATTAACACTTCCTCTTGCTACTCATATCCTTTTCCTCCTTTATAATTCTAATATCCTGTGAGTCTAATACTGAGGTATTAGCTTAGCTGCTGTGCAGTTAATAAAATAGTGATTTGAGGGAAGCACCGACATGCAGAGAGAATAGTGAGGTGTCTGCTCCCCCCAAAAAATTCCTCCATCTGCTGTTATGGCCACAGTGAGGACAGTGGTTGGAAACTAGAAGAGTGAGTATACAAGCTGAAGGTAATTAAAGACACGGCAGAGAAGGGAAGGAGAAATCCTATGAAGAGGTGATGTCCATGGCACATCAGTGACACAGAGGCTTCTTCAGTGGTGACTGCCAATAAGTGCAGTGCTGAGGTGTTCATCACATCAGAGAGCACAAACCGCACCATCTAAGTTGCCTGAGCAGCTGCTGCTGGCAGCACTCTCCATTAAATGTAGAAGTGGTGATCAAGAAAGGGAACTTAAGTCACTGAATAAGTTATTCATGGATTATTTGTGGAATCTGAGAATAAGGAAACAGAAAGGAAAAAAAAAAAAAGGAAATCCCAGGTTCCTGGAGAGTTCAGTAAAGTTTTAGTACATCGTTTTTCTCTGTGCATAGCTCACAGTGCCCTTTCTCAGGAGCTTTCTGTCAGAAGGTGCAAAGTTGCCACAGCTGCTGGGGACATTGGGACCATCAGGAGACTGTCAGTGACTGCCATCGTACTCAACGGTAGTTAAATAACTTGAATAACTCCTATCAAGGAATAGATAGTACTTCTGAATAACTCATTTGTAATTGCTGCTTAAGACAGCTGTGACAATCTGCATTTCTTTGTTGGTTGAATGTATATCAAACTAGTCTTAATGAATCGGTAATTTTTTCTTCTTGTAGGGTAGAATTGGTTTACCTCTTTGATTTTAAAATGTTCTTTTAAAGAGTTCATTTGTCATCTGCTTAAAGATGTCAATTGAATGTTTGTTTTTGAAGAATTTACTAGGTAAAATAGTGTCTTAATCGGGTTTCTTGGCACAGCACTTAATGATGCTCTCTTTAAAGCCAAAATAAAATAAAAAAAACATTGATGCATTCTTTGTTATGTAAAGTGAAGAAGAGATTAGATGCTTCATGCCATAATGAAGCATGGGGAAGCTTTCGTATTAGCTAAACAGTATCTACAATTTGCTAAGTTAGTTGTTGTCTCTATACAGAAAAACAAAGTAAGTCCCAAAAATACAAAGTCTGCAGAAGTCATTCTTGAGATAGCAATGATCCTTCAGGTGCACCGGGCAGCTAACAACCCCCATATCTTCCTTATCTTGATAGAAATTGAAGCCTGAATGTGAATAACAGACTAGGGTGGGAGTGTGTTTGGACTGGCTTCATCCCCCCTTGTTCTTGACCAGGCATGGGGAGGGAGCAGCCCTAGGTTTTAGAGATTTAGAGGTAGTAGAGGGACAACGGTGTGTTGTCGGCTGTTGTTTTTAAGTCTGAACTCAGCAGTGAAAAATTCTCTCTAAATGCCTGTGAAATCAGTTAGACTGTCTGAATTGGTTTGTTGGTGGGTTGGCTTTTTACTAAGCTGATTTCAAGACCATTAGTGGCACTTTCATTTTGATCTGGAAGCCAGATGAGTGTTTAAAAAAAGAAAAAAAGGTGGTGAGGGAGGAGATACTGCCTAACAGAGTCTGAATTGCAGTTTTAACTATTTTGAAAATTAACTTTAAAAAAAAAAAAACAAAACCAAAATCAAACAACTTCCTTGCTAAAACAAATTATTTGGCTGTGGTTTTGTTTTTTACAGCAATGTTGCTGAAGTCATGTTAACCAGCTTTCATGCCAGTTTCCCATGATGATAGCACAGCAAAAATTACCTTTTTTCTGCATCTGGATCAGTTATCTTGTCTGGTTGCCAATGTGGGTGTCCAAACAGCCATGCCAGCTCTGGTGGGAATGATGTGGGATGTGGACTGCTACTAAGGAAATTCTTGGGGAACCACATTCGCAGTAACTTTTCAACCAGTAACTCACTATTGTAACGGTCCTGGGTCTGCCCATCCTGATGAGTGACTAATTGGCCTCCTTGGAATGAGGTGTGTGGTTATCAAACGGAAGCTTGAGATAGACAGGTGACATGAGTCCCTTCTATGTCTATGTTTTTTTATGGAATCAGAGCACCAAGCCACCAGGTAAAACTTGTGTGGCAGGCACTGACCTGCAAACAAAACTGCCCTCCTTTCATCTAACCTGCCAGAAGATTCCTGTGGTCTCTGGAAATTGCAAGATGACTGGGGGCTTAGCAGGTAGCTAAATTCAGTTTTATTTGTTAGTCTCTGAACTTAATGCTCTGTTGTAATATTTTTTATTTCTTCAATCCCGGCTCTAAAATGAATGCTGCTTTGCTTAATGGCAATGAACATGATACCATCTATTTGTCTATGCAGTTGTCTTCAAAGGTGTCAATTTTGGTTGTCATTTTGAATGTTAGTGTATGTGCAACTTGAAAACCTTTTGGTCTCTGTGTGTTACATTACACTGTAGTAAAATCTCATTGAGAGAGAACTGGAGATATCACCAAAGGTATCCCCAAGGGAGACAATGAAACTGCTCATAAGGACAAATTAAAAGAGCTGAAAGTTGTTTTCAAGCTTCCCCTTTACTTGTCCTGAGTGAGGGGAGGGGGGAGGAAGGACCTGCTTTTTGCAGATGGTAGAATGATTCACCAGTTAATGGGATCTTAATGCCTGGCAAGAAAAGATGTCATTAGCTGTGCTGAATCTCTGTGTGATATGCACATTTGGTCCAGCATATAGCACGCTTCTGTGCGCTCGTTCAGCCTGCTGCTTGCTCGCCGAGTTCCTCTCTTACTCCCCTGCAAGCACGTCAAATGTTGCTTTTGATAAGCTCTGATTTATGGGCAAGTGACTTTTTAATGGAAAAGTGCTCTCATTTGCTAGAATGACAAAGAGCTACTCTTTGCTTATTAATAGTGGCTTAAAAGACAAACTGTGGGTTAATCGGTGGTGAGGTACACAATTGGGTTGCATTTTTTCATCTAAATCCTCTTCATTTGAAATACACGGTAACACAAGACATCATTATGGTAACTACTGTGGTCAGAACATCTTGAAGTGAGTTACAAAGCACCGTTTTTGTTAATACCTTCAATATTCATTAGCCTTTCACAGCTAACTAACTTTCAGACTTCAAGTGCTTCAGCAATACTTGCGCAATGGGGATTATTTCTTAATCTTTCACACTAAAACTGATGTGCAGGGGTCAGGCATTATAGTACTTTTCCCATGACTGTAGAACTATGGGATAGCCTTCTGCTTTACTTGTGAGAAGTTGCACAAAGGGGTAAAAAGGGTTTTAAACTTTAAATTAACCAGGCTGTCGCAGAAGGTAACATTTGTTTTCAGGTTGCAGGTTGGTTATTGTCCAAGAGCATTTAGTTTCTATGTTACAACACTTAGACTGCACCGTTTTAAAGCTATCGATATTCCTAAGAGGAGCAGTATGTCTAAAAAAAAAAAAAGAAGAAAGAAAGGAAGACTGTTTCTGTTTTTAATAGGGAAAAGCTTAAGTTCTTCAGCTGGAGAACTCAGTATGTCTGCGTCAGTCAGCTGAGTGACTCAGTGTTGTGATGCTAATGTAGGTCTGACTCTGGATTGGAAGCCTAAATTTATATAACAGAGAAAAACTCAGCATAGCTTAGGTCGAGAGCAGTGAGTAATTTTTGTTTTCTTATGCATAGCCAAATTTAAAAGCTATTCTCCTTCTCCATTATATTTCCCTCCTTTTCTCCTGCTCTTGCATATTTGTTCTGACATGCTACCTCAGAAATAACTGTTCATAGTAGAGTTGTGTTTTTTTCTGAAAATCTGAGGATTTATCTGCACAATATTCCATGATAATTTAACGTTTTAATATTTAATAATAATTTAATATTTTAGAGAAATGGTACCTCCTTCAGTTTAACTTTTTTACTTAGAAGGCAAATCTTTGAAGAAGGTAAATCACAGCAGCCCTGCCTTTATTCTGGATTAAGTTTGAACACCAAATTGTTTGAAGATTACTGTTGTCTTTAAGTCTGATCTATCTTAATGTAAGTAAACTTTCAGTGGTAGATAGGTCATTCCTTTCTTCTGTATTGTTTTAAATGATAAGAGCAAGGATGTGATTAGTTACCTTCATTGTGGAATTATACAGAGCTAAGATTTGGTTTCTTTGGCCAGCTACCTTACCTTCTTGGTGTGTGCATTGTATCAGGGAAACCAGTGTGTTTTGTAATGAAGGAGAAAATAAAGTGGTAGAAATGATAACAGGTGCTGAATAATACCCATTTGTAAAGTACCACCATCATATCTCAAAGGGTTTTATAGCTGCTGTTTGACTTCCAGCTGCCTACTACTAGTGATAATGTATTTGAAGACCATATTATGTACCCCATAGGGGAAATTTGCTGACAATGTTTCCCTGTAGTGAATGCTGAGATTTGGATGTGCTGCTGTAATTTATTTGCTCTTACGCAGTTGGTGTACAGCAGGCAACATTATGCTGGCAAGGGACATGCTTTTTTACAAGACAGATATTCTGTACTAAAAAAAAAAAGCCAACCCTGTTACGTTGCAGACTGTCATGCTGCAGCGTACTGCCAGTAGCAGCCCCTGGAAACGTCTCTACCCGGATGCCACAGACATCCCCAGTTGCCAGCTGTCTAGCACAGATAAAGCTAGAAAGAGATTTCAGTAATACTGTCATTCAATGATCTGGGGTAAATACTTCTTTAATTGGGTTCTGGAGAATGCGTACTCAAAAGTGGAAGGAAGGGAAACCTTTGGGTTAAACAAAAATAGGTCTAGTCAATTATCTTCCAGGAAAGCACCTCTATGCCATCTAGGCTATGAGGCTGACAGTGATACCATGGCATAATTGACATAATGTGCTTAATAGGGGAGTGCCTCGTTAGGGAATAACATTAAAATACTTCCCTTGTATTTCTTTTCCCAGATTGTACTAACAAGATTACAAAAAGAATTTATCAGCAAATAAGTTACTTTGTACAACACTACTCTTTAGTATTTTATAACAAAAAAGGTTTTTTACAAACATCATCAAATTATTGCAAGACTGTAGAGATACAACATCACTTTACACACAGTTTAATGGACCTAAGCAGGGAGTAACAGGTTTGAGGTACCTGTAAGTGGAAAAGGGGGGCCTAGGTCTTGGCTGCCTTTTGGAACAAGCTGCCTCTATCATCAGTACGCCTGCAATGGTCCTGACTTGCCGGCACAGGCTTTCTCTTGACCCACCTTATCCTCTGACAACAAGTGAAAGGGACCAGAAATACAAATGCTGGCTTAGCAAAATGGGGGGAAGTTAGTATGTGCCCAGATGAGCCATCAGCCCAGGATATTGTTGTGGAGGCCCTGGCCAGAGATGTCAGAAATGTCAGTCTGAAGTCAGACATCAGTTCTTTTCCTGTCCTGGTTTTGGCTGAGATAACTGGTCACCAGTCTGGTCCCTTCTGAGACCAGCTGTGCAAAGCTGAGCACAAGCTGTGGCCAGACCCTTCTGCAATACCGCATCATCTGATTTCTTTTTTCCTGGCATTCTCAGTTACCTTCCTAAATTGTGTGATTTAAGGGGAGGTGGGGAAAAAAAATGTGGGTTTGCTGCAGTGCAGGTATATTGCATATACATGTTGTTATATGCAATACAAAAAAAAAGAAGAAAAAAGAAAATCAACTCGCCCAACATTGGAATGTGAGCAATTCTCTGCTATTACCCAGGAGCAGTTACCTCAGGAGCTTGTTATGTGTAATGCACCAGTCATAAAGCAGTGGGAGTATGTTAAAAATCAAGGAATGGAGTGGAAGGGGGGCTGGGAGGTAGTCTTGGAAATGAGTAGTCCTCTCCTGCTCGGCAAGCCAGCTCCATTATCTGAATTAGTATAAAAATACCCACCCACCCCAAGGAATGCACTAAGTCACTCCCTCCATGCCAGATATCTCTGATTGAGAGTAATTGCTTGCTTTTGACAGAGCCCAGAGTGGGTCTCTATGGAGTGCTTGAGTAGGAGGTGAAAAATCAGTAGCTAATGTGATGGCTTCTGTTTTTGTTTTATTTATTCTGAAACTGTTTTTCAAGCCCAAACAGCAGCCTGCCAGGGAAGGTGTCTCTGCTTGGGATTCATTATAGTTATTATCAGTAGCTACATGCCTCTGGCTAATTACACTTGGTTTGTGAGTGACAGCCTTTGATTGGACAGTATTGCTTCCCCCTCCTGGGGAAGGGGATACTTTTCAGGTCACAGATTAAGTCGTTGCTAGATAATAATTTCATGGTATGTTATGGCAGCACATGCTTGAACTAAAGACTGCCAGTGCTGAACTCTCTCAAGCTAGCTTTTTCACACATCTGCTGGAAATAGGAGACAGGGCTCAGATCTTGCGTCTGAATATCTCCCAGTTTATAGCAGCACGAAGATCTAAATTTGCCTGTTCAAGCTCATCTTTAATAGGAGCTGGATGCAGAGTTCAGTGACGTGATGTAATGATGTCCAAGTTGTCCAATTGGATGCAGGGACAGTGATGGCAGATGTATGGTTGGGAGCTTCACGAGGCCTTTCAAAGAGTGACTTCTCTGGACAATCTATGGGTTTTGGTTACAATTTCAAGAAACTTAGGAGCTCCTACAAAAAGTGGCTGCTGTCAATAATAATTAAAGCATTCCCCTTTGTCATTCAGTCTGCTGAACAACGTTTCTGACAAATATTGCTGCAGACCCTATACCACCTTTGATGCTGAGTGTGGAGCATCATTCAAAGACCCATCTGCTCATTCCTGAGTAGCTTTTGGTCCCCTGGTCTTAGCTGAGGCCAGTGCTTTGGAAATTACTTGAGGAATGTGTGATTCCTGTAGAGTTTTGTGTTTGCTGTTTGAACTGAGCTGCTTAAGGAATGTACGCAGCATTTTGCTGACGGGCTTTAACTACCATCTGCAACCCTTAATGAACACAATGTTCCTCTGCTTGCCCTGGCATTTTTCATAGCTCTTATTTTGCACTATTGCTAATGTGGAACAATGATGCAGATAGCCTGCCACCAGTATTACTCTCTCTATTAACTCCAAAAGTCTTTCTTGGCTGTGCAGAATGGTGGGCCTCTCCCCACTCAGTGCAACACTTGACATGAAAGCATTTTTTATTAATCTGGTTTGAAATGCATCAGCTTTTGTTCTGATCTGAAATTCTTGCTTTCCTTTGCTTAGGGGAAACCTTACACCATTTAAATAACTAAGCAAATGTCACATTTCTAAAGAAGTAAGAAAACACTGCTTGTTAGAAACAATTCTAAAATTTCTACCTAAAATCATAGCCTCTTGTGTGTAAGGCTTGCAGCAGTTGTCAGTGGTGTAATGGTCCAAACATCAGTGGCTGGGTTGTCCCTGCATTCCTCAAATGAAACAGAAAGCAGGATTTGAGCAATGGTGAGAAGTATTAGCAATATACATCCCGCAAAACAGAGATTTCCCTGAACTGCTGTGGGGAAATGCCTCAACTTTGGCATTTAGGAAGGGTTGGGTTTCTCCAATAGAGGGGAGGAGATGCCCTGAGGTCATTTGGGTCTCTTCAGCAGCTTGATCACTCCTAAACTTCCTTTTCTGGGTATCTCGTTTGTTAGAGACAGACCAGCTGTTCTGAAAAGTCAAAGGAGAGTAAAATCTTTCTTCCTGGAGGGTATATGAGTTAGGGGGAGGCAAGAGAGGAAGGAAGGCAGGGGAAACAACTGGTCTCTTCATTGCTTTTCTTTATTTCTGTTTTCAATAGGGCTATAAATGTCACTTCCCTCCTACTGTAGGAGGTTGAAGCACTCTTGCTGCTGAAAAGGTTTGTATGGCTCTAGCAGCAATGTAAGTTTTCTTTGTGCTGTTCTCCATCTCCCTTCTTGAAGGAAACATCTAAGGGCAGGATAGGTAGGTGTGTGTGTCCTTTCCTTATTAGAAAGTCTGCTTTTGACTGCCTCCTGGTTTTGTTTTTTGTTTGTTTTATTTTTTAAAGATCATCTGAAATAATTTAGTGGCCTTCATCAAGTCCCCTGTGATAGGCAGGGGTCTGCCTCACACAGAGTTTTTATTTTCCTTCCCCCTCCCCAGCTATATCTCCTTAGCTGGTGGTCTTAGGACAGAAAATGAATGAATGGATGCTTTTTTCCTGCCTTTCCTAGAAGGTTCCTCAGGTTGAGATATATTGTGTAGGAGGAAAATTGGCTTTGTGTTTGCCCTTGGACTGCTTTGTAAGTAAACCAAGGAATTCAGCTCATAGAGATGTCAGTCAGTTTGGTTCCTTTTGCTTGCACAGAATTCACTTAGCTTTCTTTACAGAAATATTTATGAAGCTTTAATTAAATTTTTCATGTGTAGCTTGAAGTACTCTAGTGAGCAGAGCTCTGAATGCAAGGGTTTAAACAGCTGAGGCAAATGGTGCTGCACACGTGTAGAAAAGCATTTGCAAAATGCTTTGTGAAACTATGAACTTTGCTTCCCACGCACACCTACATCTGATGCATTATGCAGCATCTTCCTAATGAACTCTGCAGTGGACTGGAGAAGAGTTGTCTCTTTAAAGGTGTGCTACTGAAATAGAGGCAGAGAAAGGGGAGTTTTTCTGGCTCTGTCTGTCAGGTGCTGGCCCATCTTAAAGATTTATCTACCTCAATTTATTTGTTGTAGGAGAATCTCTGATTTCCTTTCAACTTCAGCATGACAGATAGTAGAGCTTGCCACCAGCTCACATATTCTCGTAGATGCAGTGTAAGTAGGTGAGAGATAGGAAACTGAAATGCCTGTAGGCAATACAGGTAAAAATACAGCTGAAGCAATACATGCTTCACAGCCTCTTGCTTCCCGTGTTCGTAATGGACGTTGTTGGCTGTAGACAGTGATGCCTTGTCTGCCAGGCTGGTATCTCCATTTGACACTCTTTGCTTGAGTGATTCTTACTTATTTATTTATTTAAAAAGTAAAATCCTGTATGAGGGCCAAATGAAAACTTTGGGACTAACTGTAGCAGAACAGTACAATCCACATTGTATCCCATTGTGCGCATTGACCCTGTCTTTGCAGCAGCATGCCTGAGTGTGAGGAGTGTCTGAGGTCTGGCATAAACTCTCTGGGGTGAACTCAAATGCGGTGGTAGTTGTACCATGCAGATGTTTTGCACATACAGGCTTTGTCATAAGCTAATGCTACAGTATCAGAGCGTGCTAGCACACGCTGATGAATGAAATTCCTCTGCAGCCTCTCTCTTATCCGAGGAACGATTTATAATTTTTAGGCACCCACAATCACAGAGGAAGCCAGGAACAGGATCCAACTCTCCATTGGCTTAAGCACTGAACCATCCTTCCTCCCATGTGCCCAGTGGGTTCGGATAAGTGCAGGGGGGTTGACCTGGCTGTTTCTCCTGAAGATCAGTGTTTCATTTCTGGCCAGAAGGACAAAGATGGGGGTAAAGAAGTTCAAAAATATAACTGCCAATCTGAAAATTATAAAGTCAGTTTTGCAAAGCTACTTTACTCTTCTGCTGACCTGAATTTCCCCTGGGTCAATTCATCTGCCGTATAAATAGGACAATTCCAGGCTTTTGACAGAAACTTTCTGTTTGTATGTCATCTGCATATAACTTGTTATTGCTTGAAGAGTAAAAGATGTGAAGTCTTATCTTTCTGATATGGGTGTAAGAACTTAGTATCTTTCTTCCAGAACTGTCTTCTGCCTAGAAGATGCTGCTTTTATGTCCTGTCAGGTTACTGTTTCTTTCATACAGAAACTTTTTGCAGTTCATTATAGCTGTATCCCTGCAAAAATGCTAAATTTTTTGTACATTTAGTCTCTTAAATTGATCAATAGTTAGGCACGTGGAAGCCACTTGTGTTCAATGTCAACTGTGTTTTCCAGCTGTCTCTGCTTGATCGATAGCATTGTAAAAATAACTGGGTTACTTCAGTGGGGTTAAAGTAGTTAAGTACTACTTGCTCTATCTTATTAATCTACATAATTTCATCAGTTCTTCATATTCTTCCTTATGTGATGAAAAGAAATAATTTTGCTAACAGCAGTAACCTGTTAATAGGACTTGGACTATGGCTTATTTTTAAGAACTTAAACCGAGCACTTAGTGAAATTCAGAGAGTGTTTGCGTTCCAGAATGGCTTTTAGTATTTTCAAGATTTATGTACTTGGCTGTGATTTCTGATAGAAAAAAATGTTCTTTGTGCAAATAATTGTTTGTTTTAATTTCTTTTAAAACTGAGAATAAACTGGTGGATATTCTGAAAACATGGGAGAAAATAGAGAGGAACAGGGATCAGCTGAACCTGTTGGAAGGTGGCATAACACCGCGCCTTGTCTTGGCAGACCTGAGTTGTCTCAGGTGCCTTTGGGCAAATTATCTGGTCCCTCAGCACTTCAGTCTGCTCTGCGATGGGGACAATACAACTGTTTCCTACCTCAGCTGTGCTTGTGGTAATAAATACTTTAAAGGTTATGAGATGACAGAGCTGGGTTACTGTTGTACAAATGCTCTTACAAGTAGAAATGAGGGCACAGTGATAGTGTTGAGTTTAAAGCAGCTATTTTTTTCTCTCTCCATCCCACTGCTCTAACTCCAGCACAAGCAGAAGTGGAAAAATTTTTCAGAAGCACCAGCAGCAGAGCGCTAGGACCTGAGCAGCAAGTAGGCAGGCTAGTGGGGTATCAGTCACATCGACTGAAGTCTAAGAAGTAAGTGATAGCAGTAATATTATTAAGGGCAGTGTTTCTTTTTTTTTCCCTTCTTTCTTCCCTAAGGTGTAGTTTCAGGTTTTAATTGTGACCTTCAGTGCAAATAAAAAATGAATCTACACATTTTCGCTTTCATTTTTCCGCTTGTACAGGAAAAGCCTGAAAATATTGAATCCAATGGAGCTTTTCCCTGTGGTGAAAATCTTCCCAAGGAGATCAGAGACCCATTGCGCATTGTTCCCTGGTCTCCAAGTTTCTCTGCCAGTGCCTGGTGTAACAAACAAGCTGCTTCTCCAGGGATCATTTGATTCCAACCACAGTGGAATCTTTCTAAATCTTTATCAACACTACATTTTCTGCAAGTTGTGGTGACAGGAGACCAGTGAGAAAGGTTCTGACACTTCTGGCTCTGCAGCGGAGTGCTAGGGACCCCATGTCACCGGGCTCCAATAAATGTACACCAGAGGCCACAACCGTAGTAGAAAATCTCATGAGGTGAATCAAGCAGCAATTTGAACTTGTGTTGCATGGCTCCTGCGGCTACCTGGAAGATGGATATACTCTGTAGTCTGTAGAAAGGCTAAGGAATAGATGGAGATGCCAAGGGAAGACAGTACAGGATTTGCTGCTAGAGAGATGCTTAAGAGAGGTTTTGGAGCAGGATCATGTCTAGCAGGGTTCTCCCTTGCACAGCGTGAGCCACACCAGCTACAGGGGTGTAATATCACACAGTACAGTGCTGCAATCATGTACTTGTAATTTCCGCATCTGGAGTTCCAGGAAGGGAAAAGAAACTCTCTTTTGAGCATAGCTTTTTTTACATCTATAGCAAAGATTACTACAGTATTCCTTCTTCATCTAATGTCTTTGCAAGCTTTCTGATCATCTCACCATCATCTTTCTTGTGTTTTAACTGCATATCAAAAATACCCATGTTAGGAGTGAAATTGTCACGAAAGCCTCACTGAAATTACTGTAATTTGTTACTGTAAACAGATGATCTGTATGCCTTCAATTACATTTCAGGCAAGCAGTCCCTGAAAATGCAAATATGCGGTTTGGTGCGGCATGGGCTGCAAGGAGGAGGAAGAGATGCGTAGGAGGGCCTTTTACTACTGCTTGATTTCATACTGCTGATGGTAATTAGCAGAGGAAAGTATAGTTTATTGAAATGCAGGTTGTAGCAAAAAGTATAAACTGGGGACAGTGGCTGGCTGAAGAGGGGTTTACAAAATGCAAAATCTTTCACTGCATAGCTCTCGGGTTCAAATCTAGCCCAGGGTGTTTGCTTGATACTGTTGACCATTCAATTTCATATTACAGTAGCAATGAGAGACCCTACGCAGGATGTTAAGGTGTTAAGCACAACAAGAATGTAGTGAACAGTATTTATGTTCTAAAAAGTTTGCAATCTTAATACATTATTAAAAAAAACAAAACCAGTGTCAGATATACAAACAGCAGTGCTGGCCTCATGAAGCTGGCCTCCCTTAGGCTTCCCCTGTATTCTTGAAGCTCCTGGGTACAGCTCAGAGGTTGCTTCTTGGGATTCTCATATTCCCCATGGACAATAGTCCATGTAATTAACTGGTGTCCTTACAGCATGCAGGGTCTGCAAAGTAAGCTGCCCTTCTCTCTGGAGAGCGGTTCTCATGGCTGGAGACTTGCACCCACCCTCTGACTCTTCCTGCTCTTCTTCAGCAGCTCCCTTCAGGCATTAGCTGGGCTGACCTGAAAGGCCATGGTTGTTCCCCTCACCTCAGATCGGGTCCCCAGGCTTCAATGCCAAGTGCTGTGATCAGATCAGCGGGTTAGCTGCAGGGCATTTAATTACCTGACAGTCTTGCCTTTGGCAGCTGTGATCAGCGGTCTGGGGCGACAAAAGCCCTGAGCTTTTCAAAGTACATACAGCACAATTTCAGCAGAAGAATAAAACATTACAAGAGAAAAGCTTTACTGGTAGAAAAACTAGAAAGTGGTTTCAGCTCCCATGTCTCTGGTACCTCCGGTTCTTCTATTCCCTGTACGTTTCACTCCCGTCAGCATCTACACTTTCATCCATTCCAAGTTTTTATTCCAGATTATTTTCTGCTAGGGATCTTCTCAGAGCGTAGAAGGTGGGAGCTGTTGCCCTTCATTTCTTATTATACCAGTAAATGTAAGGACTATCTTTAGACTGTTCCCCCCTTTACCCTACTAGTTCAGCAAATCCCTAAAACAGGGAAGCAGTCCAATAATAATGGGACAAACAGATGGAGAAACAGCATCCATGGTATCTACAGTAGTATAGTATTTCTTGCCTCTTCCTCTTGTCTGGAATCTACCATGTCTGGTAGATGCTGTTAAGGACTGGCTGCTAAAGTCAATGAATTTCAGGTCTAATTCAAAATACAGGATTTTCCCTGTGTATTTCTTTTGCTGTTTCTAGGTTTTGCTTCTTTGTTTTATGGATTTGTTTCACCCATCATACATGAAAAGAAAAGAACATACAATTCAAGGCGGGTTCAGTAATGAAAATACGTCAATATCAAATCCAAACAATATTGTAAAGCTCAAACTGAGGCTTCTCCATATGGCACGTTGATATTGCCAGCCAAAAACACAACATGCAACTTCCAGAGCTGGGTTTGGTGAACTTTAAAATCTGTACAAAAATAACTGCCGACAGCTTTCCTCAATGCAAAATCCTTTCTACTCTCTCCCAGAAAGAGCTGTTCCCCTGCCGGTTTTCAGCACCTCCTCCTCCCCGTCTGCTTGTTCCTTCCTCCCTCTGTTCTGCTTTTTCCCACGTTTGTATGAATATCCTCCATCCCCAGTTCTTGTTCTTGTGACAGAGAGAGGATGCATCAGAGCTCTCTGCCCATCTTGCTTTCCAGAGACGTTACATCACCTGCTGCTGAGCAAAGCTGCTTCCCTGCAGCTTTCCCTTTCCCAAACATGGTCTGTCTTGCATCAGTCCAGTTGTCTGGGTGTATGAATCTATCTTGCTGACCAGTCTCCAAAGGCTGCTTGTTCCCTTGCCCTCAAATTTCCAAAACAGCAAGCAGCTTGCCAGACCTGGAGCAGAACACAAATGTGTGGCTGAAACCTCAGTTCAGCTCAAGCTGAGGAGAAAGCGGGCTGTGTGGTGGTGCTCACTGACCACAGGCTGTGTGAGACAGGAGGTCAGAACCTCCCCCTGGCACAGACCTGCTCTCATGGAGGTCTGCAGCCCACATGAGAGTGGACTGGATGTTGCCAGTCTTCCTTTCTGCTGTTGTCCCTAGCTTTGGGAGGCTGCCACAGCTGAAGTTCACAGGAAGAGCCAAACATGATGTTAGCGTGTAATAATTTCCCTTCCCAGTGTTGTAGGCCAGTGAGAAGTGGAGGTGATGCCTTCAGGCTTGCTTTGTAGGTCACCATGATTTTACTTTATTTTTATCAAAAATTCTTCCAATATTATATCCATGGGTATGATATCCAGGATACCTTTCACAGATATGATATCTAGAAGAACTGTGAAAGACCTCTCCATCAGAAGTATTGGTGGGAGCAACATGCCTCCTTGCTGAGTTATGATCAGAGCACGAAGTACTTGTTGCACTGAAGCAGGAAATCGGGGAGCAGAGTGCTGAACTAGCAACAGTGCTAATAGCTGCACGGGTCACTGGTGATGGCAGCAAGATGAGGCCATAAGGCAATTGCAGGACAACAGTAGGTGACAACTTAAAATGTTGTTTTCCTGTTGTTATTTCCTGGGCAGGATAGCTGTACTCAGATTGCTGTTGTCAATGATTTGATTTGTCTCTTTTCTGTGTCCCTAAATAATGCCTTTTTATCACATCCTACTCTCTCACTACTCATTTCAGGTCTGTTAAGTACCACTCTGTTATCCACTCATCTATCTATGTAAGGAAACTCCTTGTGTTAGCCCATTGCTGTTCCTTAAGGCAGAACCTATTGGGTTAGTCTAGTTTCTGGTAGCAGCCACACAGGCATGGGTATTCACGTGATTTCTGCCAAAACCCATGAAACGACGAGGGACAATGGCTGGCACGGGTAGGTTCAGTCAAACATCTCAGTGTAGCTATTTGTTGTGTTCTTTGATTAGGTCAATTACCCCTAAAGCCTCCAGCTCTGAGGGGCGAAAGCCACCCTGAGTGACCCTGTCATAGGAGGGCTCAAGGGCCAGAAATGGTGTGTGCCATATGTTTGAGCCCGGTCTATGCGCAGCATTTGTCCCATTGTGGCTAGACCCATGTACACGTGGGCATATCTGCATGGTATGAGCCTTCTGGTAGCAGGTGCCGTTAAATGGGAACAGAGGTCCTTACGTCAGTAAGACTTATTCCTGACATATAAAGCTTATGTTTTCTAGACGTTTCATAGAGAAATGGCTCAACTTTAACCACTAAAGTTACACAAGTACAAAAATATGCATAGAACAGCACTGAGTGGGAATGCAGCAAATTAACAAATGGCGAGTAAGGACATCCAGCTAAAGAAAGACTGTTATTTTGGGGGAACAAAGGTCTTCTCTGGTTTTGGTGGGGGATCTGGTGAAAAATATGTCATTGTGGAGTAATCCAGCTGCCATGAGATCAGTAGGAAAGCCCTTTATTTTCTATCACTTCTCTCTTTCAAACCATAGCTGTCCATCAGTGTGGAAGGGAAAACACATCATAATGCTGTAAGGCATGAATTAGAAATGACAGGACAGATAATAGTGGACGTCACAAAGATGAGTCAACTCTGAAAGAGGTGGATGAACAATATGAATACCAGAAGATGATCTGAACGGCTAGCGTCAAAAAAGATGTATTTTTACACTATGGAAAGAGTCTGAAGCATCAGGGGTGGGAAAGCAGGTTGAAATGAAACCTCAGTAAAGATATGTAAAGTCCAGAGTAAGTCAGGAAGTTAAAGGCACATGTGAGAACTTTAATCAAAATAAAAAGAAAGAAGTAGAAAGATAGTGTTAAGTTGGCTTGAGTTAGAAAATCACTTCATAAAGACAGAAAAATGAGAAGGTTTGCTGGCTGCAAAATCTGATATTTTCTGTGTCCCAACAGACATTGTAGACCCCGTTTCTATAAAAGCAAAGAAGTATCAGTATGCACTTGTGCTAATTATTTCTAATTCTATGGACATTTCATAAGAGTATTTCTGTGGAAAATTTAATTAATTTTAAATAGACATCTACGGTTTCTTTACTAAGGTATCAATGTAATGGAGCTGCAGTACTGTGGAATCAGTGGAAACTTCATTGTAATTTTACCCCTTACAGTCATTACTAGAATTAATAGAATATATGGAATAGCTCTGTTTTGGTTAATCATAGCTAGGTTTTGGTGCAGGAGTTTGTAACATTTCTGTAGTTTTGAAGTACATCTTGGTGGTAATGCTAAGGAAGTTGTTTGTATTCTTTTTCTTTCTTTCCATCCTTTCTGTGTGTGTTTCTTTTGTTTCTTTCTTTCAGGAAGACATTATCATTATGACAAAAAGGTTGAAGGAATGGCAGTTCCTCAGCAAAAGGCCTACTAAGCAAACTGGAGTAAATTAAAACAGAAATATATCATAACCAGTGTTCTTTGGTTGCATCACAGGGTATAAACCACCCAGAGATGCCAAGGAGCCAAGAAAGAAATGGAGAGTCATGGCACTAGATAACCTGAGTCAGAGGACAGGGTTGAAAGCTGTGGATAGCAGCATCATTTTCCTTCTGATGCCCTGAAATGTGGATGACTTTATGGGTACAAATGAAGAGAACTTTTTAGGCCATCATACTTTAACAGCAATATTCAAAATAGGTGTCAGGGGAGGAAATGAGAAGAAGGGAAGGGCCCAGCTCTGACCTTGTTCTGAGGAGAGAGCAGATTCAGCTTTAGCACAAAGGGAAGAAAATGAAGGTTGTAACTAATACGTGTTGTCTAGCTCGTTGAGTCATCTGTGGGGATTCTCCACTGAACAGTGGCAGTGTCTATACCGCCAGTGCAGGAAAGGCCCTGGTTAGGACTGAGGTCCTCTCTTCCCCTCTCTCTCAGTTTACTGGCATGGCTAGAAGCTTTCCAAAATAAAGGCCAGGTTTCAAGCTACTGGACTAAGGGATTTGCATGATTTGCTTTTAAGGCCCTTTCTGGTTTTGAATACCACATTTTTCCCCACCTGCACTCTTCTCAAGAAAAAAGAGGAGGGAGGGAAAGCAGTTAGTGTTACAAATTTCATTGTGATGTATTTGGTGTAATATTTCTCAAGCTCTTCAATCATGTTACCTTGCTTCATGCTATGTTGATCTCTGTCAGGTTAGTCAGTGGTGTGAAAAAAAAGAAACTGTGAAAGGATGCTAAACAGAGCTGACATGATGGAAATGTGAATCCATTGCTGCATACCCGCTACTCCCTAGCATTATGGCAGAGACTGAAAATACATCCTGTCTACAGAGTTTTATGTGGCCGTTTTTTTGACCTGAGCCTCAGTTATCTTCTTGGGACACAAAGGATGCTGGACAAGAGTAGGTTCAGGGACAGCTGGACTCCCAAGACTGGCACCCCAAGGGAGTGTGTACAAGCCCCCGGTCTCAGCTCCATGGAGACTATTCTTGCCCAAAAAAATTTGATAGCAAGTGTAGGGCAAGGACAGCTAATAGAAGATCACAGGCTGAGTTAATTGAATCCACTTGTCACCTTCATGATTTTCAAATTCATATAATCATTAAGAAGGCTTCCTCTGACTGACTGCTGTCCATCCAGAAAGCCTTACGTTTTATCCACGGTGGCTGTGTTGTAGCCACACAGTTTAAAGCAATCTTGTGTATACTGGCTGTTCAGAGAACAGGGCTTCTCTGCAAGCAGATAGGGAAACCTAAAAAAGACAAAGTACCAAATGAATTTCTCTACTTACAATCTACAGTGTTGTTTTTGTATTGCCCCATTGTGTCTTTATTCATGTAGTTCATTTTTTTTATAGGATGCTCTGGGTCTCTTTCTTGTTCACATGGACATCTGCAGAAAATATCCTCTTTGTTGGCACTTGCTGTGATCCCCTCATAAAAGAATAAGAGATAAGTCAATGGTGAAACGAGCCATGGAAACTGAAACTCTGCTCTTAGTCTGGAAGCAGTGTCTCTAGGTCAAATATATAAGCACAGCAGCAGAAGAAACTGTTGCTTAAACCTTTTTCTGATAAATGCATCGGGGAAGTCTTTGTCAGTGGTGTGGTTTGTTAAGGATTTAGGCAGGTAATTATTATGTTGGGTGTCTATTGTAGATGCAAATCCTTTATGAATCACTAAGAAAACAGAGTTTGGTCTGTCATGTGCAACTTCCACTCTGTCATCTAGGAATGTCTACAGGGAATATATTTCCTGTGCAATGCACTGGCCTCTGAGCAGTGTGCTGGGCTCTTCTGGTGCCAAGCTGGAAATTTAAAAAGCTCCTCTTCTGTCCTGAGCTAAAAAGATTAACAAAATACTTAAGAGCTGATCATGGCAAGATAGGAGAGGTTTTGTGACAACCAAAGTTGACAAAACACAATACAAATTGATTTAGGAGGATTAAAAACCTGGGCAGAAATCAACATTGAGGTTTGGCTCAGGCAGACTTCTAAATCTGGGAAGAAAATAATCCAAAACTCGTGTTGTGAAAAAGAGAAATCGAGGAAATGGTAATCGCTAAAGAAAGCCAGAAGGGACAGGGAAATCGAGCTGGCAATGTAAGCAGAAGCAGAAAGATAATGTCAAATTGGAAAGTGTTTGGAAGAGGTATGTCTGGGTCTTGATGGGGAGAAACAGTTGAGCCTGGGCCTGGTTAACACATGGTCACTACCTTGCTTAGCCAGCACCTGAAGCAATCCAGAGGGATTTACGTGGACCAAGATTAACAACAGATCAATGCAAAACATTACACTGCTTTAATTATCAGCAGTAAACTGAGTCTTAGCAGAGTAAACCAGCCTGTAGAGAGTTTCCTGGTGTGTAGGGAGATTATTAGCTGTGCCCAGACTACTTCCTTTATAGCTAGCTAAAGAAAATAAAGAAGCATGAAGAGTTCTTATTTCTTTGAAACTTACTTATTTAAGCAAGGATGATGGCAACATATCTTAACGTCATCTGTAGTTATTTTTGAATAGACTGAGTAGTCATTTTTGGTTTTGTCAAAGGCTAGGTAGTTAGTTCTCTTGGCTTTTCTTCGGGTTCTTTAGGTTTGGGGCTTTTTGAGGAGAGGAACACAGGTCTTCATATTTCCTTCCCCTTTCCAATCCTTCAGTGACGTTATGGGCCTGTGTGTGGGAAGCAGTTTCCAATTTTGTTCCTGCAATCAGCTGTGGTTGCACTGAATGCCCTCTGGAGATCCAACTACCTGATGCTCACTGCAGATAATTAACAATTATCATTTGTGACTTTAGTTATTTATATACACAAAAGAACATAGCTGCAGTGAGGATTTCTGGGCCCCTTGGAAAAATGTGATCCTAAAATTGTTAGCATTTATATTTCTTGTTCATCAAGTGTATTTGAAGTGAATCTGAAGTCAGGAATGAAGATCTAAAATTAGCTCATTGGGTCAATTAAACTTGTTGGTCCCTTGCAGAATGATTAAATGTGCTCTCCAGGAGGAGAGAGGAAATTGCATCTGAGGACAAGAAAGAAGTGGCCCTGAAGTTTTTTTTGAGAGGCACAATCAAGAACACAGCTTCAGCAAAGGGTAACGAATGAAGAGCACTTTGCACAATTACGGCTGCCCCTGCCTCATGCTGGGGACATTATGATCACTGTGGTGGCATCTTTTTGTTCAGGGGAGGCTCCTTCCACCGCTGTGCACAGCCCCAGTCACCTTCTGATGCCTCGATTTCAGCCGGGTGGATTTCCTGTGCTGCAGCCCCCACGCAGATGGGTAGCATGCGGAGTCACTTCACCTCAAGCTGTGTGGTGGAAAAAGCCTTCTCTTGCGTGTATGCATCTCTCCTGTGCTGCATTGTAGGTTTATCCTGGAAACTTACCTTAGCTCCCAGTGTAACCATTGAGACAAGGAGCCCTTATGCCAGCGCGCGCACACTTTTAGCGTGTGTTTTCTTGTCCATCTGGCAAAGCAGATTAAGCCCAGGCTGACTTTGAAGCTGAGCTCTGACCTGCCCACTTTGCAGTAAGGATGTAGATAAAGTCAGGAGAAGGGAGCTCAGCTGTGGTAAAGTTCCAGCATGTTATTTGGCCTGAGTTTTCCTACCTGTTATTTGGCATGGATTTTCCTCAGGCAGCGCTCTTCTTTCAAAGCGAGCAATTTATCCAGGAGGATTTTGAGGACTTTGGATATTTGTTTGGGATTTCGGTATATCTCGCAGCCCAGCTGCAAGTGTGGAGCATCAGAGGGTCCTGGGCTCTGGGTGAACCATAACTATAGTGTGTGTAAAATAGAGTTGACACCATCATGGACATATCAGACTATCCCTCCCATTTGTGTTATCCATTACATGCACATATATTTCTCTCTCAGATGCTCTGGGCAGAGGTGGAAGTTCTTGGGTCTAAAAGCAGCTCTTTCAGTGTGCCCCTGAGAGCGGGTCCTGGCTTAACTTCTTCAGGAAAGAGTGTGGGTGCCTCAAATCTGTGT
Organism: Anarhynchus alexandrinus; assembly: GCA_008711295.1. Classification (NCBI taxonomy): domain Eukaryota; kingdom Metazoa; phylum Chordata; class Aves; order Charadriiformes; family Charadriidae; genus Anarhynchus; species Anarhynchus alexandrinus. The sequence continues at coordinate 733,024 of VUYV01000011.1, read as the reverse complement.
TCATATGGCTGTGAAGCTGGAGACACCAGGATTGCCTGGACAACCTCTGTCCAGACAGACACTCTCCCAAGTGAAAAGCTTCCATGGCAAAGCCTCCCATATTTCTGTAGCTGCTTCAGCACCTTTCAGGACAACCAGGAGAAGCTGGCATCAGGCCAGGCCTCACACAACTGATGGCACATCCAGAACTCCCTGTGCATGTCCAGGTCTCCTTCGCTGGTAAAGTAACTGTCCAAGCTCCTCCTCAGTCCTCCAAACTTTTGCGACAGCACCATACCCAGTCTCACAGGACAGATGTTCTGGGAACGACTGTAGCAAAAAGGCTGGGAAACAAAGAATGAGGCTCTTGGAATCTTCTCCGGAGAACGTGAAGAAAATCTTTATCTTCAACAATTTGCATTCCTGCTTTTTCCTCGTTCTTTGTTTGACAAATTGTTTTCTATTTACAGCCAGCACTTTTTAATGCCTTCTCCCTCCCCCAGCCTACTGGGCTCCTATTTTCTCCTTCTGACAATGTTACCATATGGTTCTATTATTCAGAGATTCCTAAACATGTATTGCAACAATCCTGAAAAAAAATTAGGTGCTGCTGTGGTGTAAAAGCACATCTGTGATCAATGACTCCCTCTGGAAATTATGGGATAAAATGTCCCAAGACATTTTTCTGTCTTTCTACTTTCTCCCCACCCTTTTCTGTCCCTCTCCACCCCTCAAAAAGTATTATAATAAAGGGAAGAAAGTCTGTGTGAACAGTTATTTTTATTTTCTTCCTTAAAAGCAATGCACAGTGTGACTGGTGGGTTTTTTTGAGCTGTGACTAGGGGAAGAGATCTCTGGGGAGAAAAAGGTATATATTTAGACTCTGTACATTTAGAATAGAACTTAATTCTATGGTGATAACCAATGATTTACACCCTTTAATCCAAAAGTCCTCCTGTGCCCTGTGGGGAATACAACATATGTCCAGCAAATTGGTAACCATATGTTTCAGTGAACACGCAGTCCCTCAGCCCTTCCCCTGTGCCATTCCCATTGATGGTTCCCTGCTAAAGTGGTCTGGTCTCACTATTTACTCTGCCTTGGTTGAAGGCATTGTCAAGGGAAGGGTTATTTTCAGATTCCTTTTAATATTGTGTGTTCTGTGTTTTTTGAAAGGTTTCAGGCAGTTGTTTTTGCTGGAGAATTTCACAAGTGAATTGATGAGTAAAAGTTTTCTCAGCTCCTGATGGAAGAGGCAGGCATATCTCCCACACAACTTTTTTTCCCCAAGTGTGTATTGGGAAAATAAATGAAAATCGGGGTTATCAAAAACAAGTTTCACCGAGGCTTTTCAAAACCAATTGGCTCCTAAAACCCTCTGTTTCACCCGATCATGATATCAGCCCTCTAGTACTGCTGCTGAAACTGCACAGATGCAGTATTTGTAATGAAATAAGCCTTCCTTGTCTCCTTGGCACATCATGAAATAGAAATAAAAAGGACACTGATACACTTTTTTCCCTCTCTGTGGCCACCTTTAACAGAAAGGCTGTAATAGAGCAGGAGCACTGGCTGGAAGATAGAACTAGTTCATGCAAAGGGGGACCAAGCACATTAGCCTGCTGCTGCCCTCCTCCAACAGGAAAGATTATCCCAGATAAGCAGCAGCAGGGTAATGTTCAACAAATTAGCTTGACTGATGAACCCTGAACTCTTGTCAGTATTAATGCCTGCTAAGTTAAGCAGGCCCAGGCTTTATTATGAGGACTTATCCTCAGAGGCCAATGTAACATAACCTATTTTTTCTTACAGATGCCATGTAGGAGGGGCTCTGGGTCTTGTCCAAAGATCCCAACAGGATTTTACAGATGGATTTTTTTTTTTTTTCCTAACCTGAACAAGCCAATGTACTGACAGTGACTGGAGGTGAGTGGCTTTGGTGGTGCCATGGGTTGGGGTATCCTCTGCTAAGTGCTTTGCTTAAGGATGGTTTTTGTTCTGTGTTTGCACTGTGCTGAGGAGCACGGGGCAGCTCAGCCCAGGACCAGTGTTTCTGGGCTCTGCTGCAACAGTGCTAACCCAGGCAAGCCCTGGACGTTCTTGATTACTCACCTGACAGCATGGTGTCTAACAGCTTACATGCCTTTTCCACATTTAGACACTTTTTTCCTCCCACTGCATACCCTCAGCCCCTCCCAAATTCAGACTCGAAAAACCGGTGTGCTGTCAGAGCCTGTCAGTCCTCTGTTGAAGGGTGCTGCTGGGCGAACACGGCATTATTAAGGTGCACCAGCCCGCTCTCCCTCTCCGCATCCAGGTGCAGCTTGGTCATTTCCTGGAGGTTTTCTCAGAGGGAGGTGAAGAAAAAAATAAAATATAAAACTTCCAGACTCTGCCATGGCAGTGGAGTCAGCCCAGTGCATGGGCCCCGGTGCAAAGTAGGATTCATGGGCTGTAGTTGATGGCTGGGTTGTCACAGAAGCGCGGAGCCAGGTGTGCTGTGGGGATGGCGTGCCTTCCTGGGTTCGAAAGGTGGGAAGCCCCTCTTCTGATCATCTGGCCTTTCTCATGAATGCAACCTCCTTTTTAGCACCAGCCTGTATCACAGCAGGGTACACTGGCTGTGGCACGAGCAGCAGTGAAGGGAAGGTGGCACAGGGCATCGGTGCGGTGCCACCAGCCAGAGACGATGGGAGAGCCTGGGGTGATGGGTGCCAGCTGCTGGCATGTGCAGGCTGGGAGACCTGAGGGGACACTGCTGAGCAGATAAAGCCTGGAATTGAGCTTTGCTTTAGTGCATTTTAATGTGCTGAAGAATCGTTTCACAGTTAAAGTCTTGAAGCAATTTGGGAAGTGAGGTGTGGGAACAAATCACACGCTCCTCAGACTCCTCTGTTGATTTCCTCTCTTATCCATTCATTAATGGGTATTTCTATAAGCTGTAGAGAAAAGCGGTTGCGAAAAAAGGAAAAACACACCTTAAATATTTGTTGATACGTATTTGAAAACCATCTGGAGTGCGTGGAGTAATTGGTGTCAGATGTGAACTCTCCTGGGATGTCAGTGAAGGGATGGGAAACGCCGGTGCTCTGGTTTTACGGCTTGTCTGTGGGCTCCCAGCACTTCCGAGGTACAAGAACAAAGATCAGCCTTTTCTTTGAGCTCCAGCATCTGCTTGAAGGGGCCTTAGAGATACGGTTCCCATGAGGAAGAGAATATTTGTCCTGTCACAATGTCAAATTCTCTTCCTCTCCTATTCCCAATTTGGCGTGGTGCTTGCATATCTCCTTCCCCAGGGTACTTGCTTGGTTTCAGTTGCCTAAAGGGCAGATTGGGAGGCAAGAAATCAAGATTTTTATTCTTGTCTCTGCCAGAATATTCTTGTGACCTTGGGCAAACAGATTTCTGTGCAAGACTGAAATAATCTTTTATATAATGCAGACAGTTGTTCCCTATTTCAGAGCAGTATGGGGAAGTTAGTTTGGTTCATATTTATAAGATTCAGACCTGAGCTGAATTTGCTTAGACTGGTTAGGGAATGTGATGTTGAGACTTGAGTTCAAACTGTTCAGTTCATTTTTGAGATTCTTCTGGGGAGGCTGTTCAGATTGAATAGTTTTCCCAGCAGACAGGCTAAAATATAAAATATCTATGTTTATTCTGGAGGAGTAACACCAATAATGTATATATATATTTTCATTCTCCAGAAATGTGTGCACTTCCGTGAAAAAGCTATTTTTGTTACAGAAGAGGCTTAAAAAGAAAATATCCCTGAAAAGTGCTGCTCTGTGTTCATTGAATATTGCTGTGTGTCTTTGCTTCTCATTTGCTAGCTGGAAAGGAGCACCAAACAAAAGCCTTTTTGTCATGAAAATCACCCACCAACCTCTGCCAACTGTCAGTCAGAGAAACAATAAGTTTGAGAGCCAGATGTGCCACCCACCAAAAATGTGTATGTGAGCTTGGGTTAAAGGATGGAGAAAGAAATTTGCTGTCATAATAGTCCAGTACAACAGTGCAAAAGCAGCTCTGCCAGCACCGCTCCTCTCTCCCAGCAAGGGAGTTGATGGGACCATCTGGCTTTCTCTGGGTTCAAGTTTTCATGGGCACAGTTCCCATCAACACCACAAAACGGAAATAATTTGTTCCCAGACCTGATTGCAACACAAGTTGTAATTGAGTCCTTGACTGTTACAGTCTAGATTGGGCCATAGGCTAATTTAGGATGAATCAAGAATATAGATGGGAACAAATAAGACAGAGGAGTGTCATAGGTTGAAACTAAATTTGGCCACAGCTCATAAATGAAAAATTGAAATGGCAAATCCCCAGGCAGGCACAAAGGGTTTTATGAGGCTGTTCTTGTTCATATGATGCAATCTCGAGGTTTAATGCCACCAGGAGTAATGACTTTTCACCGTTTCCTTTCTCCTTCCTGATGTCAGCTGGTACTTTTGGGAACTGAGTGTCTGCGATGACACTGCACCCTACACATGCGTTAGCACAGCAGCTTCAAATATGGGAGCTGAAATGATGGCAGGTGCACTGGATTGAGTTGAAGGTGCAGTTGAAAGGGACTATCCAAGAAAGCAGCTGGTTGCTTTGGGTGTATCCTGGAATCATAGGAATAGTATAATTTGATACTGACGCTGCAGTTATTAGAGACAGACTTCAGGCTATTCAAATCCATCATCTGCTCGGCAAGCCCAAAATTACAGTACTATGTGCTTAGTTTGCCTGAGTGGAAAAGGAAAGGGAGTAACCACCTTTAGACCAGTGATGGTCAGTTACCGCACCAGAGCAGGTTTAACAGAGTAGAGCATCAACGGGGGCATCTCCAGTGGCTTTTCAGCATTTACTAGAACAGTGGTAATTTTGAAGCAGGAAAAATATTTCACAATAGAAGTAATTCCCTTTTACCCCTAGGTGAATATGTGCGCCATAAATAATGCTGTAGGTATTATGTAATGCTGGGGTATTTTTGTCTCTGGTGGCTGGCATACATTGAGCTCAGGATTCCTGCTATCCAGTCATTTCCAAATACTTTATTTGGCACATCAAATCACAGGTCTCCCTGCAAGGTGCTCATCTGACCCAGCCTGCTGTCCTGTTGTAGGTGGCAGGGGGATGTGGTACGAGTGTAACTACGCTGATTAGGTGTGTGGGTTGCTTCTGTTTTGTTTTTAACCAGGATGGTTGTAAAGCTTCTTGTGACTATGCTGCTGTTCTAGTAAGAGGAACTTTTTATGTAACACATTGCTTATTCCCTTCCCACTCTGTACAGGATGCAGGTGGGGCTCCCCAGTGGTACTTGGGGGGCCGGTTAATGTCAAGTATTATCTCCCTGTGTAGGGGTGCCCTGGGTACTTTTTAGGACTCTTAGCCATCACAGCATTCAGTTGTACTTTTGTCATATATACCCAGGGAAGAGTTGCTCATAAAATCCCTTTCTCAAGGATTGTATTTAGAAGTCATGTATGTGGGCTGCAGCTTTAAATGCATCATCTTTATCTTTCATTCCATTACCCATAGATATCAGATATATTCAAATCCTCTCCTACTTCCCAGAAAACATTGATCAAAACAGTTCTGTGAGGCTGAGCTGGCCATTGCCAAAAAATGTTATATGAGCTGTACAGCTACTGACAAAAACAGCAGAGCATCACCATCAAGCCCATAACAAGCTACAGACTTATATTTCCTCCCTCTCTCCCTCCACAACTCCTCTCTGCCTCAAAAAAAAATTTCTCATTTTTTCCTGATGACGGAGCAATAATATACTACTCTTTATAGAGCCAAGAAACTACTTGTGTTCAACTAGAGCACAAAAAGCTGCAAACCAGGTTTTCAAAAGATAATAATGCTTTAGTGCAGCTACATACACAACAAAAATTGTTTGAGGGAAGCAAGATGCCAGAATTAGAAATTCAATGCTGGAAAACAGCATGCATTTCCTGTCCCTGTGATGTTATTATATAGAAAAGGCTGCTGCCGGGCCAACTCTTCTGTATCTCTCTTTGCTAAATAGAGAGAATCTACCCACATATCAGCCCTTCTCTGCATCAGCTCAGTGATCTTCTTAGTAACTTTCAAATAACTGGCCCTAACAGACTGGCTCTGATGTAGCCTACTTGTAAATAAGTGCCTCCTAAACAAACTAACTACCTGATTCATGGTGTGACACCAAATCATGCTTTCATTTGCCATGTTGCTACCTCAAGTGATGATTTAGGGAGATTGGTAACTAAATGGGTGACTAGGAGAGATTTTCTGGCTCTCTTGGTGTTTCAGACCAGATCAACTCAATATTCACGGCAAAATCAGGGGTACAGCACATCTCCTTCTCCTCCAATGGCACAAACTTCGATCACTCTCAGAAACAACCCCATTTGTGTTCTCATTATCCTGTTTTATAATGCAGAAATGATCCACGACTGTTCAGACTTGAAACGTGCTTTTAGAGAGAATTTCATCTTGCTTATCCTTGCGCTGAGCTCAATAACTTCTGGGTTTGTTTGTTTTGGGTTTTTTTTAAAGCACATCCCTCAGAAATACATCCTTGTTTTCATTTAGAAGATCCAGAGATGAAGAGTTCAGACCTACCGTGGTTAATGCAAGTACAGGTGATGCAGGAGTGACACAGAAAGTTCTGCAATTCAGTTGTCACCTTCTTTGAAGCAGCTGTAGCAAAGTTCATGTAACACTGGGGAGGGGGGAAGCATTAGGAGGGGTTGTCAGCATTTAGATCAGAAAAACTGGAAATAATGGTTTCTGTCAGTGATATCCTCACCAAATTCTGGCCTGGAGATAGGCCTGGACTGAAGCTTTGAGCCTTTTGCTTTTCCAGTGTTTGGGAAAGCACAGATTCCAAATTGCACTAAAATCCTTTCAAATGAAAATACAAAACATTCACAAATCAAAAGGCCAAATTCTTAAATATGTGATGGGTTATAACCCAAGTAACTAATGTCATGCCATTGCTTTCTACCAGCCCAGTGAGTCTTCTGGACACGGTGAGTTGGACAACGGGTGAAAGTTGAACTGTTACCTTGTCTCTCTGGAGAGAGGTTTGTCAAAAGCAGTCTCATCCACATCCTGCAGTGAGGAAATTGTGGCCCTAGGGACAAGTAAAGCTGGCCATGTCAAGTCACTCTCCCATGACTTGGCAGTTGAGAGCTGCATTTCCACACTGCCAGAAACCGCCTGTGCCCTTTGCACTGACAGGCATCTGTGCTAGAGGCTTGGGGGGAAACGTCTGAATGGCTCCTGCCTAAGCTGAGTCTCTGCTGGGAGACACCATTGCATCAGGGTTGAGATATTTGCTGAAAGGACACCCCACAGTTCAACTGGTGCTTATGCTGCTGGACAGGGAACCACATAGGTAGAGGGCGTCAGGCTCAAGCGTCTGAACTGAGTGCTTACAGTATTTCTTTATGGTTTCAAAAGGCAGGAGAAAGTAGCTGTTGTGTTTCCCTTGCAGCTTTCCCATTTAAAGAGGATGAACTGCTCATTTGGGAAGCAAATGCATGTCTCATTTCCACGTGCAGCTTTAGGCTACAGTCTTCTGTGGCCAGTTTCTGGTGATCAGTGAACCAAGGTGGACCAACTTGAAGGTGATGCTTCTTTTCAGAAGTATAGAACACTCATGAGATTATTTGATGTCACACAGGCAAGTGGAAGAGGGGCACCACTCCCACGTTCTCTAAAATTATGCATTCACAAATCCGTTATCTCAGAAACTCATTACTGGGATGTTCAGTGCTTCACATCAGCTCAGCTTTACAGAACTGCCTGTGCTGACATCCTCCATAGTGTTTGCTACAAAGGAAAAGTCTGCTGTCACGAAACTCCTTCCAGTAAAATTTAGTGGCTTTTACCCACATAAGGCTGGAAGGAATTGTGCAGTGTACTGATTTGCGCTTTTTTTGATGTATATTTATATATATGTGTGTGTACATATATAATTAATCCCCAAATAGTATTGGCTCAGTTAATGTTTTAGAAGTAAACCGGTCTACCTTGGAAGTTTTTTTTTTACTTGTATCATATCAATGCTAAGGATCTTTAGTACATGCAGAGCAGGTTGGTTTGCAATTGATGAAACAAATATCTATTTTCATTATTCTGTGTGACGGATGCAGAATGAACCTTCAGTAAAAAAGAGGTCAGCATTGAGACATGTTATACGTTACAGGTGGTACTATTGTGTTGCTATTGCAGTTCAGTTTCTCGTTTCCTCTATGTCATCTTCTAATGTTTCATGTGAAAGTTCACCTCTGAGGTAAGTGTACTCAGTGGGGACACTGAGCAGGTACTCTAGCTAGACGTTACAAATTAAATGAAGAGTGCTAGGAGTGTGGATTTATGCTCTAGGTTTGCACTGTGGCCAAAAGCAGCAGTCTTGTCCTCCCCTGAACATCTGGCTACATCTTCCTGCCACCTCCCTTCTTGGTGCTGGCGCTTGGGATGGGGAGAAGGAATAGTTTCTACCTGTCTGAAGACTTTTCCTTTTCAGGATTTTGTTTTTCAACTGGATCAGCAGGCCAGTCTGGCACTGCACCTCACCCTGTGATGACCGGTACCCACTCAAGAGAGCTGATGGCAATGTACGGCAGGGAAGAAGCAGACTCAGATTGGCTTAAGCTGATCATGAAAACGAACACTTTAATGAAAGCTGCTAGTCTGTGTTAGCACTGGTTCCCCTTCCATGCATGTTACAGCCACCCTATCTCCAAGTGCTGTCTGGGTTTCCTGCTTGGAGTTGTTTGCAAAGTCTTCCCTCTCACTAAGGTCCAGCTTTGATGTAGGTCAAGCCACATGACGGAGCTGAATGGAGACTCAAGTTTTCATCTAATTAGATCTAACTGGGGATTTACAGTGCACCCTCACTCTAAGGTTTCACTTCTTGCTTCTTATTCAAAGGAACTACAAAACCTGAAACGAAAGTTAGTTGGAGCCATGATAGCTCCTTTGTTACCATTTTTCTTTTCGTAGCAAAGGCCTATGAAACTCAATCTCTGGGTAGCACTGAACTTATTGGCCAACTTAATTCAAGAGGCCTTTAGCAAACTTACCAAGCCAAGGTGTACGTCAGGACCAGAGCTGGCAGTGCAACCTTTGGCGCTGGGTTTGGTGGAGCAAGATTTGTGCTTTTAGGGACAACTTCACTGGGTTTTGTGCTTCAGGTGCTGCTGTGTTTCTACGGCAAGTTGGCTAGATGGCGCTGGAACATACTCGTGTCCTGACAGGAATGGGACTGGTTTAGGATCAAGTCAAAGGATTGTTTTAGGGTGAAGAAAAAAGAGCCGACGCTGCTTTTCAGTGCAGTCATGACTTCATGAGCCCCCCATGCGGAGCTGGAGGGGGAGTCTCTGTCGTTTGCTGTATCCTCCAAGCACTTAGACTTGGGACAAGGTGCCTGTGGGGTTCATGATCATTCAAGGTGTCTGTTGAGCTAGGGCAGGGGTCAGTTAGCATGTCTGTACAGGACATCCCTTACAGGGTCACCTGTTGGGAATGGCTCTGCTTCTCTTCTGCGTGAGAAGTTTCAATGACAATGAGCTATATGCCTTTAGTGAGACTGCTGGTTTCTTTGAAGAACCAGGAGGCATGATTTAGGGGAATTAGTAGACTTACCTCACTCCTGACATCCAGGGTGTCTCATAAGCAAAGTCCAAGCTTTGCAATATTTGCAGACTGATAGCTGAGATGGGAAATATTTCTTCTGTGGTTGGGTTTATGAGAAGAGAACTTTTAGGGTTTTCTCACCAACTGGAGCTATACAAAGCTGTAATAACTGCATAGAGAAGACCCTTTGCCTCTGTTATGAGGGTGATAACTGATTATTTTTAAATACGTACATGTTTTGTGTGACCTTTGATAGTCTGATGAAGGTCCCAATGCCATCTAGCAGTTGAGGTCCAGCACAGGTTATCTACACTGGTCCCAGCCACTCAGTGAGGCCCTGTGTCATTTCTGAGTGCTCCAGCTGGTCTCCTCCATCAGACAGCATCATGTAAGGCAATGTGCTCCATTTGGGATCCTATAAAACCATGCAAAATGTCATCTAAAGACATTCCTCTAAAGAAGGGTCCTTGCAAGGCATCTCAGTTTCTTTGCTTGTCAACAGTCATCCCTTCTGGGTACTCTTTCCTGACATGAGGCTTGTCCCCAGATGCAGATGTGCTGGTTGCACAGCACTGTACGATGAAGGGAATTTGTTTCCTCCCTGAGAGCTGGGTGATGCCTGCAGCCTGCTGTGAGGCTCTCTGGTGACTCATTTCTCTCCTGAAAGGTTTCCACTGGTAAATTCACAACATTTTGTTCAAAGTGACTATGCCTAGTATTATTTTGTAGTCCTCTGTCACTCGCTGTGTCCTGCCCCACTCTGTTTTTCAGCAGCTGTGAGCAGATAGCAGAGCTGCTCCAAACTCCCTCCAGCAGAAGCTGTTCCTTATACCTATCCGACATCTCCAAGGTTCCTGTAGGCAGACACAGCTCCGAGCACAGATCAAATCAACATCTGAAGAACTTTGAGTCTTGGGCAGCTGTTTCTCTCTGTTAGAAAGCTGACCGAGAGAGGAACCGAAGGCAGTCAATGAGCAGAACTGTCTCTGGTCTGTATCCAGGCCATGACAGCTCTGCTTTGTTTCAAAAGCCCTCTGCTACAAACAAGTAGTGGAGAGTCTCTAGGGCAAAAGACAGTATTTCTTCCGTTGCTATTCATAGTTGCTAGTGGATTTGGTGCAACATGCCTGAGACTTGAAGGCCTGCAGCAATTAAGAGTTCATGTCCTAATGCTGGACTCCTAAGAGCGCTTTCTGGCACCTGCCTCTTTTAGGAGCTGTGTGTCTTCAAAGGCTGAGTAAGTCGGACAGGAGAATAGCTAAATGGGCATGACTAGAAATAGCATTAAAAGCTTAACAAAAGGAAATGGCATTCCTTGTGGGGTTATCTATGAGGCAGCATTTCGAAGGAAGTGGTTGAAACCCATGAAACTTGTGTCACTGCAGGCTGAGTTGAGCAAAGCGCTGAGGCAGGGAATGGTCATGGACTGCTCACAGATGACCTTCAGGATTACAGCACCTAAGCCCAGTGGCTGGGATCTTCCTTTTCAGAAGAAAAATGGGTGGAAAATCCTGCAGCTGAACAGCCCCATGAAATCCGCACCTTTTCAGTGGCCTGAGCAAGATTGGCAAGCAGGGACATTCTTCAGAGTTTGCTTACAGCTTAAGTCTATCACTAGGTGACCCTTCTGGACCCGTCAGCAGGAATTTCTGCTGCCTCTGCCTCAGTTCAACCCACTCCCAGGCAGAAGGGTTAGGGTCAATCGCTAACCTCTGCTGGCCCGCGCTCCTCCAGAAGGCTGAGAGGCACAGGCTGCTTTGTATATGAAATTCTCAGTCTCTGAGGGAAAGGCGCTGCCCAGACCAACCATTGCAGCTCTCCCACCCCCAGTTATCCCACAGTTTCGTTCCCACGTTGTAGCAGTGAAGAGGAAGCAGTGAGCTAGATCAAAGGCATTGCCGATACTTAGTCACTTCGGCCACCAACCTCCTCCTTCCAGACTTTTGTGGAAAGGTGGATTTTTCTGTAAGTCTCAGCTTTTTGGTTCTAGCCTGGCAGATAGAGAAGCACACAGGCTGTGGGACCTGTCTTTTGGGTGGGCATGCTCTTTCTTTCCTCTGCGGGTTGGAGATGGCTTCTAAAATCAGTGCATACAACGAACCAGACAAGATTTTTTTCCTTAGGGTTTGTCTGCACAGGGAAGTTTACCAGAATAATTATACCATATGTTACACCAGTATTTCCACTCTGTATGATTGTTCTTATTTTGAAATAAGTGTGTCCAAACAGAGCTATACTGGTGTTTTTAGCAGTATAATTATGCTAGTAAATTCTGAGTTGAGACCAGCTTTCAGACACCGATGTTATTTTATGGAGTGAAAAGCACTGGTACAGACAACCATTATCTTCTGATTGTTAGCAATCCTGTGTTGACTTATGCTGTTACTTATTTTCACAATCTCATTTTTTCAAACTCTCTCAGAGTCATCTTTAATTATTTCAGGACCTGAGATCCTTTTTTCTTGCCTCTCCCTCACATCTGAAATGCACAGCTTTCTTTTACAGGCTGAATTTGATGACAATCAATCACAAGTGCAATTTGAAAACCTGGCAGTTCTGAAAAGCAAGTGCAGAATTTCATTACACACAAGCCCCTTCAGACAGGGCTTGTACAACATGCAGCTCTCCCCACAAGCCCAGCAGCCGTGCACTTAACAATTTAGGATCAGCATTATTGTCGATATCTTTTGCAGATGGCAACAGCTTGTGCCACGTGAGAGGGAAGGGAAATTTCCTAGCAGACTGCCCTTATGTACAAGCTTAATAGAGACACCTTTAGAAGGACTCTGTCATTAATTAGAATCACAGTTCTCCCCAGGATATTGATGCAGGCTGTGCTTGCAATGTGTGCAAAACCACGACTCTCGGAAATATGTTTGGCAGAGCAAACAAGAGACACGCGGCATCCTGAAATCCTCCACCTGAGGAAAAATCAATGTTGCTTTCCTTGAAGTGCTTATGAACATCAGCAGCCAGGAAACCTTACAAAAGGAAAGAGCAATAATTTAACAGATCATTATCTGTATTCCATTATGGACATAAGGCCCGTTTAGCTGGGCAGCGTATGCACGGATTAGTACCTAGTGGCCCCGGTCAAGGGTACGTCTGCTCAGTCACGTTCCCTTGCCAAGCCTTAAGTGATACTGAGATGGTCCTTGCTAATGCATCTAAATGGCTTCAGGAACCCAGCAGCCCCCAGCTCTCCGGCGAGGCTGAGCTACCATATGACTGTCTGCATCTGACCACGTAGACACTTCCTGTGATACGGGATGGGTTGTGCTGGCATCTGTGTGCATGCACAGGCTGTGATGACTGCAGCCAGAAAAGACAAGCAAAGGATCTTTTTTTTTGAGAGAGAGAGATGAACGCTTACGCATTGTCTCGCAGTTGTCTCATTTCCCATCCATCCCCCTCGGCGAATGCAGAGCCCTGGGCTGGGGGCCTGAGCTGCACATCCAACTGGTTCCCAGTATCATGGCCATGCAACCATATCATCCTCGGCATATTTTTAGTGAGAGGAGAGGCAGGTCATAGCAAACCTGTAGGGTCAGTTGTCTGCTGCTAAAAGTCTTGTGAAACAGATCTAAAAAAAGTTTCAGTTACCCAAAGCTTGTCTGCTTTTTTTCCAGCTACATTCATTGGCCCCAACAAAAGCTTGTTACTTCTCTCTAAAATCTGGCTTCCCAAGGGACAGAGAAAGAGCTGCACTCCTCTGAATGGCATCCACCAAAGCCTATATCAAAGAAAGGAGATTTTTAAGGGAGCCAGTAGGAAACACTGAGCAGAATTATTTCAGTCTTACCCCACTCTGTGGCCCCCATGGCCTGGGAGGGGGCTGCTGGGCTTCATAATGCTTGAAGAACAGTGCTGGTGCCTTTTCTTCCGAGAGTCAAGCAAGAAGCATTTCTCTCCAGCAGAAGCCTGGAGAAGCGACTCCAGTAAGAATCTGTTGCACACTGGGCTCTTCTCGAGAGGGGAGATGCCTTTCTAGAGCCCTGCCTCGTCTGCCTGAGGATTGTCCTGACCACCAGACTAGAGTCTGCTTTGTGGAAGGAGGGGGTGTGCAAGATGTTCTCTTGATCCACCTTCTTGGGAGTGTGTCACACTGCATAAACTAATTCACTGCAGAGCCAGAGATGTGCTTCTGCAGCCCAGTGGCTCACATAAGGGACAGAGTTGCTATTTTCAGTGACTGCTTCAGGCCCTTAGACCTGGGGGGGCTGGGGAAAAAAATCACATCTTAGCCCAAATTCATATTGCGAATCCCAGGGTTCTTGTATTTGGCTCAGTTCTGTCTCAGCTATAGTAGAGATGGACTCAAAACAAAAGTCAAGAAGAGTTATGAGGGGAGCTCACCACCTCAGCAATGGAAACGACAATAAACAATGGTTATTTCTTCCCTGTTACAGGTTTTGCAGGATGTCCTAATTACCTTGACATTATTAGTGCGGAAGTTGTGCTCTATCCACCCACTAAGTACAGGAAACATGCCCAGTGTGTAATTCCATCCTTCACCTCGCATGCCTCCGATGGGCTGGAGTCTGAAAGGAAACTGAATGGCCCGGAAAGGTTAACCAGAGACTGAGAGAAATTAACCCTTTCATTTTCACTCACAGCCCATTATTTTTGGAAAGTCGAGTTGGTGGGTGGAGCACAAGGTGGTGCCATAGAGAGGTTGTTTACTTCCAGGCTTAGAGAAGGCTTGGAGTATTAGATCTGCCAGTTTCAAGCAATCTCCAGGGATGCTGTTGTACAGACTATATCCTTCAGATATACTCAGTCAGCGTGTGGAAATTTATTATGGTTTATTTGTTACTAGGTATTTATTATCATGTCACTCAGGCTGAAATCAAGGTTGGAGGCTCATCATGTCAATCTACAAAACTGGGAACAGAGACATTGCACAGAGCAGAGTTTGCAATCTAATACATGACATGGAACACATTAAAAAGAAAGAGCTACAGAAGAGGGGGCCTTGGTTGTACAGCTTCAGGCTTGTCTTTATTTCCTAAATATGCAAATTTTCAAGAAATATTAACAGTCAAAAGAGGCTTTGCCATTGTGGACTGACTGTTCCCTCTCCATGCCCTGGTTGGAGTGGGTGCTCAGCAGAGCAGCAGCTCGTGGAGCAGGGATGCTTTTTTAGTTATACTGAAGGGACAAGTACAAACCCAATCAGGATTCAGTGTGCAAGATGCTCAGAGGTATTTGCACAGAGAAAGGGTGTGGAGACACAGATAGAGCCAGGAGAGCTGACACAGATGGAGAAGGGAATATGGAGGGGCATGGTACAAGAACAGATGAGTTGTATAGGTGCAGATGTGATGTTTGGGTTTTGGAAAGGGAAGTAATAGGAAGATATTCGTTAAGGCAAGGAAGGCCATAGACACCTCAACAAGCAAGGAAACTGTAAATTAAACACAAAGGTTGAGTTGGCTTGTGTGCACTTCAAATGCTGCTCTAATTTGTATCTATAGGACAACAAGGATTAAATGGAGATAATCCCTTTACAATGGTTTAATCGGTACAGGTGAGTCAGTCAGCATCAGGAGTGCATAAGTGTAGAAATAATTGTTTAAGTAAGTCATAGCAAAGGGATGGGAAGGAATTCTGGAGAGGGGAGCAAGATATATTTAGAAATGTTTATTCTCTATTATGACCATTTGGTAAGAGGTAAAGACCAAGTCAGAATAACGTTGCACTGTCTTATTTGCACACCAAGTACCTGCATACAAGAGTCTCTGCACAAGAATAGAAGTGGCCATGTTTATATTAATAGAGCGAAAAAGAGCTTTGCCTTACACTGTTCATCCATCCTATATCATCTGTGAAGGTGTATAATAAGGTTTATAAGACAGGTTTATAAATTTGGTGCATATAGCTATGAAGTGTCTTTTAAAAAGGCATTGCAGTGCTCTGAAGTTTTCCATCTCTGAGGGGTCTGCAGGGACAGGGCTGCTTTTCATGTTTCATTCTGAGGACTGCCATAGGAGGGACCTGCTATGCAGGAGGCTTGGCTTTTGCTCTCATTTGTTCTGTGTGTTTCCCATTCAGACTTAAAAGTCATTCTGCTTGAAATTACCCATCTGGTCTTTGTGATTCCGGAAAAAGCCAGAAAAAAAATCAAGATAGATTCTCCTCCCCTCCCTATTCAATACTGTGTACTTGAAAATTATAGTCAGCACTGAAAGCAGATTTTTACTTGCATTTAAACACTTCCCTGAAATACTTGCTGTAGCAAAGTAGAAAGAGAGGGAGGGGGCAAATGCAAATGCCCCAAAGCAGTATGAATCCTGAGAACTTCAGGTCTGAAAATGTTATAATTGAGTTATTTGTGGCTTAGAGCTTTTCTCAGGAGCAATTTCACAAAACTAGACATTAGGTTTACATGAAATGCTCACTTTGAAACCATGACTTGGATGGCTTGTGGTGTTATGCTTTGTGGGTGGCTTTTTTGTTTATTTGTTTCTTAAGAAAAAAATAGAAATTTCTCTTCATCCCACTTGAAAAGACTCATGTTGGAAAATTCAGACCTTGATAGAAAAAAATTAACATTTCTGAGCTTTTTGAATTTCCTCTGTTATGTTTTCTGTACCTCTGCTGATAATACAAGTACATATGTTTAGAAAAGGGTGAGAAGAAGGGGCCAACTTGGTTGTATGCCTCTTCTCCAACTTTTAAAAACCTCATCCTTCAGTATTGTTTCGAGAAACCTGCAGACTAAGCATCTCCAGATGATTCAGCTGATGAATTTATTGCTGTTTCCAAGCTTGTTACTAAGGAAAGAAAAAATGCAGTTTTCTGGTTGCAAACTTTTTTTAAGGACAACTGACTCTTACTCATTTCATAACATTTTTATTTGCATTTAGGATCAATTGCTTCTGTCACCAGGTGACCGGCAGAACTGGAATAACAGGCTTCTTTCTGCCAGTTCCTTTTACTAATTTGACAGAAAGAGCTGCTGCGACTATGTCCTGAAGAAGCACAGGTCACATTTGTTTTCCTGCTCCTCCCTTCCAGCAAAATTTGGAATTGTAGGAACGAGTGCCGAGGAAGTGGTGTGAGGGGGTGACACGGTGGCTTTTTGATGGCATCATATGAGTGCCCTGGTATCATCCTCTAATTGATGCCTCTGGGCTGGCGGAGGATGATGTGGTGCAGGAATAGGAGCATGAAGGAGGAATGCAGGAGGGTTTGAAGGCTGATAGTGCTTCCATGAAGCCTGGAGAGCAAGCATAATAGGTTGCAACCAGAGAGCAGGGAAATAATATTTTAAAGCCAAGCAAACAAACAAACAACCCAGGAAGGATAATTAGCAAAGCTGATCAAAAGCAAGGTGCAGAGGCCCGACTCATACTATGTTTTGACAAAGACTGTCTTAAATTTCTCTTCTTCAATGTGTGTTTTTGTCCTCTGCTCTTGGCCCTGTTTATTGTGTTATTATCTCTGTTTGAGATACCAGATCTAAACATGATCTAGTTTGAATATTTTAGCACAGATCAAGTGAAATTCCCACTTCCCTCCTGTGAGCATCACTGTGACATGTACAGCGTTGAAGTAAATTGTTATTATGTTTGCGCTTCCTCTGTATTTCCCTGGAACCCAGCAAGTGGTGGGAGCCTCTTTATGCTGGGGGGGGGGAGAAAAAAAAGAAGTTAACTTTCCAGTAAAGCCACAGCGTGTCAAATCAGTCCAAATTGTTATTAGTCAACCTCAGGACCAGATCAGCCAGTGGCCGTTTTGGGAATCCACGAGGGATTTTTTTCCGACTCGCTCTCCCCGCAGTGGTTAAGTCACAGCTTGCTCGTGGCCTGCCTATGGCTGTGCACAGCCCGGGCTCAGCGCTGGCTCCTCAAAGCCTGACACGTAAACAAGAACTGCGAGATTTCACTAATTCCTTACAAAAACTAGATCCTCCCATCCCTCTTCATAGCTGCCAAGTGCTTGAAAAGGTTGGAAAAAAAACAGATCAAGCCTTGACATATGTGTTGGTTTATTTACTAGCAATTTACTTCCCAGGAAGAAGCACTTATGGGCATGCGACAGGCTGTGCTGCTTCTCCTGGTGGAGTGGGGGGGGGGAGGATTCCCCATCACTGGATTTTCTCTCTCTCTCACTACAAAGTACTCCTTTATGTCATAGCCTCACCCTGTGGACCTCTGAAGGACCAGATCCTGCAAAAGGTGGAGAATCCTGTTAAATCAGCACTTGTGTAAAAGCCTGGCCCTGGCTATCGTGCAGGATGGCGGGCAGAGCATGGTACGTGGGGATGAGAAAGCTGTTTTCTCTCTCTCTGCTGGGGGCTGGACTGCAGAGCATCAGGTTGCTCTGCTTCTCAGCCCAGCAGCTGCTGGTTGTGTGGGGCTGCGCTGTTTCAGGCTGGTTTGGCTTAAACTAAGCAGTGTAGAAACAAAAGCCATTGCCTCCTATCAAACTGTGGTCCCTCAGTTGACGCTTACCACCTCCGTGGTGACGAACACCCCATACCTCCTGCAGCCCGGCTGTCACCTTGGCCAGCTTGCCCACTTATGTCCTTCACCTGCACGTGGACAGCTGACAGTGGAGCTAACTACGTGTGTCTAATTTTCTCATAGTAATCAATTCCTGCCTTCTCCCCCGTCAGCTTTTCCTTTGTCGTCATCGCTTTCCCCACTCACTGTCCACTCTGGTCCCAGCCCTCCATTTATCAATATTCTGCTATTATTAGGTGGCCCAGAAATGCACATGTGTTATAGCACTGGTACCACAAGAGCTGCAGGGTGCATTTTTCTGTATTATTGACGTCCTTTCCCTCTCTGCTGTGAAAACATACCGAGCCATCACCTTCCCATTCTCTGGCGCTTTCAAGCTGTAATGTTGGCAGGGCAGAAAGATCCTTTTTCACCCTGCTTTTGACTCTGCTGTTAGGAGAGATGGTGCTGGGTAAACAGTGATGGTGGTGAAAAGCAGAAGTGGATTCTCACTCCTGGTTTACAGTGTCTGGGGCAGATCGGACTCGTAGCAGGCTGAGCTGGCTACTGAGTATACTGGCCTCCAAGCAGGCAACTAGAAATAATTGTGTTTGTGCTCACATGGCATGTTACACTGGCTGCCCTAAAGGTGGTCGAATCCCATAGCACTCGGGAGTGTGGAGGAGAATTGAGAAGCCTTGATTAAATTGTCACTGAGGTGGAAGTATTTTTAGTAGTAGTAGTATTCATTTTTTTAATAAAAAGATATAATAACCTAACCACTTTCCTTACTAGTGGTATTAAGGATAGCTGAGATCAGAGTAATTATTTTTAAGCAGAACATATGGTCACTTTCATGTCTGAGCGCAGTTCTGTCACCACTTGTGTTTCACCCACTCTGCTGAATTTTGCTCTTGACTTCTCACACAGTTTGGGCTAGCAGTGCTGGGGCTGTTGTTTAGGCAGCTTTATTGTCAAAAACTCCCCTTCCAGCCTTATCTTGCTGGGAGGGTTACTCTCATGCATGAGTTTGGCCCCTGAAAGTGGGGCTGGAGGCTGAGGCTTTGCTGCCTGGTGCAGGCATCACCAACCTGGTGTTCTGAACTTTGCTTTCCTCATGCTTTTCTGATTCTGTTCTGTTCCAAACTACGCCTGTGCAAAAAGTATTTGCACTTGGGGCTTTCCCCAGTTAGGGGTGTTTCACAGAGCTGGTCATACCTCTTCTTCAATTGAAAAGATGAAAATTGCTTTTCAGTTGAAAAGTCCATGGACATAACTCCAAGAAGAGGCTTGACAACACTTCACACACTTTATAAAATGTTTCTCAGGAAGGTGTAAATCTTTATTCCTTGTTGCTGTTAGACTCCTGCCATAACCACACGGGCATAGGGGCACTTGGATCCAGTGTAAATCTGTTCTCCCCGTGCCAGCACTAGTCCTGGTGCAGCCCCATGGCTGTGGGCTCACAGGGTACCACTGCAGGGAAGGCTGAAGGAGGGAGCCAGGGAGAGGGCAAGCACTGCCTGGCTTGCTTCAGCTTGGAAATCTGCAGTTTCGAGTGGATGTTCCCTCAACAGAGCCTAAAGGTGTTGCTCTTGCCATGGTGCAAGGCATTTTAGCAGCTACCCATCACCAGAGAGAAAATACCACCCCCGCCCTCCATCTTGGTTCTTGTCACCTCCCACATTTACATCTCTGGTGCTCCCTGAACCCTTTGGGTGAGCTGGTTCAATTTGCTATGCTAGAACATGTCTGCTGATCCCTTTTATTTTATATTTTTCTATATTTTTTATTTACATTTTTCTGAGCTGGGTGTCTTGCAGGGCTAGCAAGCTGGTTCAGCTGAAGCATACAGCCGGGCACTGAGGCTGCAGGAGGTGGCAGAGAGGAGCGGGATCCTTTCTGTTTGGGCTCACCCCACATTGTGGGGCCCCATGTGATGCTGGTCCCCGTACCTCTCCCCAGCTGGGTGGGTGACAGGCTCGGTGCTGCTGCAGCTGTGAGGCTGCAGGTTCCTGTGTGAGCCAGGCAAAGGCTGACTCCTGGCCCACCAGTGTTTAGTTATGCTTTGCAGATCCTCTCTCTAACAGTGTGGAGCAAGTGTATAGTGTGTGCTGGTGCCTGCTCCACCAAGTCTGGGGTCTGCGGCCCCTGGAGAGCTCATGGACAGATACTGGCCAGCACTCTGCTCCCTGTAAGCCTGTTGACACTGCCTTTGGTCATGGTAAATAAGCACTGGCTCTGACACACCTTTCCTATAGACTTCTAAGACTCATAGTGACCCAAATTAACATCACATTTCCTAGATGCATGTGTTGCACGCATCTCATCTTCCCTCTTACATCCATCCCTGCAGCCCCCCGAGCACATTTGGCTTCTGCAGTCCTCTGGCCTCTTTCTCTTGTCCTGGTGTGGGATCCAGCCAGGGAGGTGAGCATGTGGTGCAGCTCTGCCTTTGAGTGGGATCCTCCAAATCATGCACGACAGGAATGGAAAGCTGTCACTTATCACGGGCTAGAGGAATACATTATACCAAGCCAGCTGACTGTGCAGCGGGAAGAGGTTAAAAATTAACCCCCCAATAATATATGTAGGTAATTGACTTTCTGTTGGTTTTGTAAGTAGTGCCAATGTCGTTCAAAGTGACCTGAAGCAGGGCAGGGCAGGGGGAGAGGGAGGAATGGGGTGGGGATGGGCAGGAACTGGAAATATTTGTGCTTTATGATACAAAACAAAGAAGAAAGCCTTTGATTTTTGTAAAGGGTGAGACGCTTTGCCATGTTCCTCTGTATAGCTCTATTGAGAGGAATTTATATACGTTTTCCTGCATTACACCAAAGACACACTTATCTGCTTCGTTTGCAGTGTGAAGAATATCAAGCCTTCTCTTCGCCATTCATGCACTGATCTACCTCGAAGGACATAGTCATGAAGCGAGGACTCCTTTGAACATCCCTGTGTGTATCTGGCCCTGGAGCCAGACTTTTCTGGTGCTCAGAGGCTGTAGGATTCTTTCACAGCCACTTGGCTGCCACAGGGGAGCTAAGGAAGGTGCACTGGAGAACCACCAGAATCCAAGTGATTTTTATTTACTTTTCCTGTCTGCAGTCACAGTGCAAAACAGGTAGGGTCCAATCCTGGGTTCTGCCCTCTACAGCCAACCAGGTAAGCTGGCCTGGACTGAGAGCACACCCTGGCCAGGCCAGAGGTTTCTCCTCTGTGTATGCCAGGAACCAAACCATTGATTTTAATTTGAGTCAAAACATGAGTTAACTGTGCAGTGGAGAAATATTCCCAGAGCAGCTTCTCAGGACGTTGTTGTATGTCTTCAGTTGTGGAAAAACAGAATGATGAGACCTGAGTTTCTACTGTTAAAATTAGGGAGGAAAGATATTGCAGGGTGGGTGTTTTTTAATTCATCAAAAAGAAGTCACCTTTGAAGGTCACCTTTTAAGAATTCCTTGGCTGCTCCTGGCCTGACAGTATGTGAGAAGCAATACTGTTTTCTGTGAAAACAGCTCTGTAGAAAGGGAGCACTTTGTTTTCACATAAAAAAAACCAAAACGCCCAAAAAAACAACCCACAAGTCCTTGTCCTGAAAGGTCTGATTATGCTGGACCAAGCATAAAATCTATTACAGAGGTATTAGTTGCCTGCACCATTTATGTAGTCACACATTACACCTGCTATTTCCTGTAGGAGTCTAACACCAGTAGTATTTTCCATCCCAAACTGGATATGATGCTGAAACACCACACAGAAAAGGAATTTGCAAGGAACAGGCCTGAGCTGTGTTAAACCAATGACTTAACATGATTTAAAAAGAAAAAAGCCACCCAGGAAAACCAGATGATTAAATTTGCCACCATTTAATTAAAAAGTCATCCTTTCCTGTTGTTCAGTGAGCGCTGGGCTTTCCAAGTTCACCAGTCTTTCCTGGGATGAGTGACTCATGAACCTGATAGGAAAATGCACCTGTTTTTAGCCAGAGGTTAAAGCAGCTCTCCAGTTACCACAGTAAACAAAGGATTTATTTCTGTCCTTAGCAGTTACCCTGCGAAGTCCAGGAACACAGGATGGCTGGCAGGAGCAATTTGGTTTGAGCCAAGTTTGCTGGTCAGTAGAATGTCTTGAGAAGTGCATGGTAAGGTGCTTGTAGATGCCAGTGGGATTTGGCCCATACCTTTTGCTAGAGAGAAAACAGGAAAAAAAGGTTGGTGCAGTGATTGTGCTGGCTGCTGAGGAGTCCAAGCAGCTGGAAGGTGTCTGCCATGGTGTGGGACACGTATTCTCTTCTCTGGCCCAGACATCTTCATCTGTACTCATGGAAAAAGAGCAGCTGTCAGTCGCAGAGATGTGATGGGTATATATGCATTCAAGACTATGAGACTGATCAGAGACCACAGTAACGGCAACCATGAAAGTAGCTAAAATATTTGGAAATGAGAGTGGTGGATGTATTGGTATTGTGGAAGCTGAGAGGTTCAATTAGCCGGGAGTCACTTATTAATCCCAGCATGAGAAATGGGATGTGTTTGATCTCCACTGCGGAGTGCTGTAAAGTGCAAACACAACATCAGCTTATTTCAGGTCAGCACTCAAGATGGTATAAAGACAAGATGGATTTTAGCCTTTATTTAACTGGATTTAATTACATGCATGAGCTTCAAAGTCCCTAAGGCCTAATGGATGGTGACCTAAGGTCTGATTGAAAAAGCAACAACAACCTAAACCTTAAGCTTGTTGGTTACACCATATGGCATGGCTGGATCATGTGATGTTTCAGGAAGGGATGTAAGGAATAAAGCACCCAGCGTATCCAAAGCATTTGCCAAGATTTCCAGATTCACTCGAGAATCTGAACACCGACCTCAACTGCCCTCAGTACCAGCATGGCTCAGGAGCTTGGTCGGGACAGATAGGAGACAGGGTTTCCAACCACATCTCCCTAAGGCATCTCTAATGCCCTCAGACAGAGCATACTGACGCTTGGAGAAGAAGAGGAACACTTGAATTTTCGGTTTGGAAGATCCATGTGGCTAGGAAATTGCAAATAACCAAATTTAAGGAAAAGAGGCAATCATCAAAGGCCCGATATCTTAATTTAATTTTTTTTTTAATTAGCACAGATATTGTGAGTGTCATCTATTTGTATTTCTGGCTGTGCTTGGTTTCAGAGAATCCTGTTCTTGGGTCTGGATAAAGTACAAAGTCTCTTTTTCTGCTTTGGATAGCACAATGTGGTTCCAAATAAAGTCTTGGAGAGCCACCATTAAAAAAGTAGAAAAGATCATAAAAAACTGCTTGTGGAACTAAGACCTGCCGAGACATGGCTAAATGTAATCGCTTGTGGCAGATGTTTATGGGAAAACTGAAAGTTTTTTAATTGCTTAATTATTGAATAAGCAGAAATGTTGAGAGAGGAAAGGATACAACTTGAGTATGCCACTCCTTTAAATGACTGCAGCACGGTTCTGTCCGTCACAGGAAGTCTGTGCCATGTTGATTCACAGCCTGATCTAGCATAGATGAAAAAGGTTGGTGTAACAAATCACCAGCTGGAATGTTTTGAATTTCCAGTGCCTGTGCGGTGCTTGGCATCCACACAGAGCAGCCACCCCAGGTGCTCCTACTTTGAAGATGATCAGCTCCAGACCCTCACTTTCATCTTGGTCACATATCCAATTGAAAGGACCTTGATGTAACCGTGTCTGTTTCACATTTAAAAGAGAACTGCTTAAAAGCTGTTTAAATAATTTGTGTGTGCATCTAAGAATCTCAGAGCTTTAGCCATATCAATTAATTCTTGAAGCAACCTCATGAGGTATTATCCTAATTTATATAGGAGTTCAATGAGGCACGGAGAACAAATGTTTTGCTCTCTGTCAGGTCTGTGTCTGGTAAAGGATACCAGCCCTTACCAGCCTCCATGAATCACCTCAGTGGGCTGACTAACATTCACCTGCTTTGTCTCTGAACCATACAGCTCAGAAGTGTCATATTCACATCCTCACCACGTTGCCCCTCCTTGCCCACTGAGCACTACCCAGACACGGTGTGGTGAAGAAACCTCATGGGCTGTGCTGGCTCTGGGCTCACTATGGTGAGATTTGTTGGCTCCTGCGTGCAGCAGTGGACCCTGGTATGTTTATGGCATAGTCCTGGGGTTCCTCCAACATATGCCAATTTTCTGGCAAGGAGGAGACCCAAGAACCAGGAACGTATTTACATTAACGTCCAAGGTCTCAGCCCCTCTCACAGCTCTTTCATAATGTCTTTTTGTTGTTGCATGTTGGGCTGACCTTCCAGCTGGTGGATTTTCCCTCCACATCCCCCAGTCTTGGAAGTCCCTCATCAAACTTCTCCCTGGGAAAGTTGGTAGTTCATAGCACCGAGGCGGGGAGTCCCTGGTTCTGGAGCCTGTCTGCTACCGGGCATCCCAGGCTGTGTGTAGCATCGCCCGTGCCCTTGGTGACTCACTGCCTTCACTGCCACAGCCAGCTCACCATGGGATCAGGCAATGACCAGCGCTGACGCAAGGAACGGGGCAGGAGACCCTGACCAAGGAGAAGGGAGAAGTCACGGTGGCCTCAGCCTGGTCCTGTTTAAGGTGTCATGAAACTGCCCTCTAGGACTGGTCCTCCTTAAAGGGTAATCCAGCGTGGGAGGGACACCAGGAACACCAACACAACAAATTTGTTTTGGTTTTCTACTATGGCCTGTCCCTGTCAAGTGCTCCTTTTACATAAGATCATCCCCAGGAGCTCTCCGGCAGCCTTCTGCTTTTGCTGTGCTTGAAAAAATCTTATCATTCAGTTTTATGCCTTTAGCAAGTTGTTTTTCATTTTCTTGTACTTTATTGTAGTTTCACATCCACATTGTCAGCTTTTGTGTTCTTTCCCATCTTCCTTGACTCTATTTTTTGAAGATTTTTTTTTACAACTCAGGAGCATTACATAGTTTAATCACATTTGCTTCCTTTTTCTTTTCCTTTGAATATGTTTTATTTGATGCTGAGTCTGCTGGAGAGTGTCTTTAAACAATCTTATATCATCTACAAGTGCTTTACTGTTTTTAGCTGCTGATTTCAACAAATTTTCTCACTTTTATGTGGTTCCCCTTTTTAAAGGTAAACGTTTAATTTGGTACATTCAATCTATGTAGATCTTCTGAGAACTTGAGTCACTTGCTTATCTTTCCATCCCTGGAATGAACTGTTCTGACATTTATACTGTTTAAACCTGGTATAATAGTATTTTACTAATTAATTCTTTCTAGAAAGTGTCCCAGATACATGTGTTGCCAACATTCTTATTTAAAGCCAGGCATTCGAGTTCATCTTCCTTTATTTTCAGATTGCTGCCATTTGTACAGAAATTATTTTAAATGTGGTCATGAGCTAGCTACCTATTTTGGGGGGGGGTGGTGTGCGTGGGGGGGGGGTGTGTATGTGTGCACCTTACTTAATTGGGGCTTCATTTATAGACGTTGGTCTTCTCTGTTTTCCGCTTATCTCCATTGCCTTCTGTCCTATCCTTTTTCTTAACAGAGGGATTTGAAAGTTTCAACCAAACTGTGTGTTCTTCCATACCTCTCCCTTACCCCCATTTTTTAATTTAAAATTCTCCTGAAACTCTAACTCCATTAACTCCCAGCTCCTTTCTGTCTTGTTTACATAGGTCTTATTTTTTCTACATAGGCTTCTCTTTTCTAAATAGTTGTCGAATAAACCCAGCGACGTCTGTAACAACGGCCTTGCAAGCTTCATGCATTTATTTTGCATACATAGAACTATTTAATATCACCAGGGTTTGAAGTGCTCTCCCTTGCCTGCCCACTTGTGCTCTTCCCTTTGCCACAGTTAATAGCACGATCAGTCATGCTGGAAAGTTACACCCAACCAATATTAGGAAATGCTCCCTGCTGCCTTGTAAATCCCTGGTGCCACCAGTAACAGCGGTGGCGGAGGACAAGGAGGAGGAGGAGGAGGAGGCGGAGGAGGCGGAGGACAAGGCATTCCAAGCATATGAACTCTCAGGCAAGTGAAATGAAGCCGAGTAGGTCACACACACTGCTTGTCATGGTCACATTCGCCCATGGTGAAATATTTCCCACTCAACATCGGCTGGGAATGTTGCCATTTGCCATTCCAGTGGGAATTTTGTGCTACTTCGAGATTTCAGCCTCACACTGCATTTTGACAGTACCTCTGAGGCAATCGAGCAGCCCCCTCCCTCTGCCCAGCTGCGCCTTTTTTCCTCTCCCTCCTTTGTGCGGGCACAGGTACTCCTCTGATCGATGAACAGCAATGACCAGGGTATCACATCAGCCTCGCTGTGTTGTTAAACTACACCTCTTCCATGGGATCTTCACTATACACAGTCTTTATATTTACAGTGTTTTCCTGTCCTTTAGATAGTTTCCTATTGTAATGCACAGGGAACAACCAAAACTGGGGTACACTGTCTCAGTGAACAAGATGAGCGCAGGCTGAGCAGAAGGAATGTGATGTACACACAAGGAGAACAAGTGTGACGTCTCTCCTGTTTCCCTCTCTAGGTGTTCCCCAAAGCTCTGCACTGCATCTTGCCGCCATGCCGTGCTCCCTCTGATCCATGACCACAACTCTGTGCATCAGACGTCACTCCAGAGCAGCACAGCTCTTTCCCAGGAGATAAGTAAGGGGTTTTTTTTTGCCTACGCAACAGCTCTCCTGAGCTTTCCCATGCTGGGAGGGAGGGTGGGAGGGAGGAGATCCGGCTTCCTCCCTGTCCGAGCGCCAGCCCCGTGGGCCTGCCATGGCACTGCTGGGAACATCCAGGGGCATGATGCAATTTGCAGAGGCGGTTTTTCATGCAGCCTGGCAAAGCAGCGTCTGATAATGGCTCTCCCTTTGTTTGTCGTGCACAATCGAGCCCATGATCTCCTCTCCAGTACAGGCAGCCCACGGTGTTATGTCCTGTACTGCTGTGATGACAAGAGCGGGGCTGTGCACAGGACAGGCAGCCCCGCAGCGCTTTCATCAGTGAATCACCGACCCTGAGTGCTAGTTAGGCACAAATCATTAATGGCCTAAAAGGGCTGGAATAAGCTAGCTCGACTCCAGTGGAAGCACGGATTGTGTCTTTTTCAGGAAGCATGGGAAGCCCTTCATACATCTGTTTTTAAACTTCTCGACTTTGGCTTCTGAGTAATGCCACTGATTTCATTTTCCAAAGGTCACAGGGGAATTCTCTTCTGCCATCTCCAAAGGGCATGATAAATGTTCCTCTAACAAAGTAACGAATTGTTCAACACAATGCACTTAGCAATTACCTTGCCATAAAGGTATTTACAGCAGGTACGGTAAGATAAACCAGTTTGTCTCCTATTGTTTTTCAAAGGGGGGAAAAAAGGGAAAGTCTGTAGCCATTTTATGGTGAGTTTGAGGGATAGATATAATTTGATGTCTCTGCTGAATGCTTTCATGGGTCCTAAAAGATATTTTAATAGACTTAAAAGTCTATTTATAGACTATTCTGTTTATAGACTGTCCCTTTTAGACATCAGAAAACATATTCACTTCTGTCTTCTGTGTACCTATTTAAATTGCATGCAAACTTAAAGTTGTCCACAACATATTAATTCAGCACCTTTTCTGAATGTTCCTTCCTATATAGTCTTTATTTAAAGGAATCTGTGCTATTTTATTTTCCCCGGTATAATTCTGCCTCCTGCATGATGCTTTTTCACATTTTGGACGTAAATTCGCTTCTAACATGATGGGCAAAGTAGTCAGCCATGCAAGAAATTAAAAGCCAAGATTCTGCAGCATGTTACTGAATGCAAATCTGTTACCAACACAAACCTAGATCCATTTGGCAGGAGAAAAAACGGCCCTGCACCAGCAGCAGAGTGCTTGCTGGCCTGTGGGTTAGAAACACGGTGTCGCTGCAAATCCGGTTCAACAAGTGTGCGCCCGCCTCCCTGACCTCTGCCACTTGCCAGTCTTTTCTTTGCATTTTTGTCTGAGAGGCCAATGTGGGAGTGAACCATGGAAACCAAACTGCCCCTCCGGCCCTCCAGCTGGTCCCAGTACGTCCCAGTGCACGTGCATTGGCTGGACGAGGTGAAGGAGAGATTTCGTCACTCTGGCATGTGGGTAAGGAGAGGCCAGTGCGATCAGCCCAGTGTTTTTCACCAGCATGAAATAAAAATTAGGAGAACGGAGACGCAGCCATATTTGATGTAAAGACTGTCTGCAGCTATGTGATGGACAGGTAACCATATCTTCTTTTGCTGCAAAAGAGGAGGCAGTGTAGCAGCCCTCTGGAGTGAGTATCCCAGGAGAATATCTATTTTCTTGGGGCTGGGGGCTCAAACATAGCATGTTCACACAAGATTTCCAGCTGCTGTGTGAAAGTCTGGGTAACCTTTAGCACATGTGCTTTGCCTGTGCAAGCAAAGCTCCCCACCCTGAACTTTCTTTGGTTTACACACCACTTGTAATAGGGAAGATGTTGTAGGTAAAGCACTGAGAAATGGGTGCAAAGGAGAAAGGGTCTGTGGGTCTGCCACCAAGTTCTTGTGCAACCTTGTGCAAATCATTTCTCACATCTGTGCATCCATTTCCAATCTGTGATGTGAAAATAGTATTTCATCTCACCCATGCACTATTGTCCTAAATTATAAAACCTTCCAAGGAAAAACTGCCTATTCTCAGGTTAATAGACAGAGTCTAACGCCATAGGGCACTTTTTCTCCTACCCGTTTCCACATGTTGTGTCTGGGCTTTGCAATGACTGTCATGTGGGGTAAACCGTGACATCTTTGTGTTACGTGCATTTGTGTCCAGCCTCAAAACGTTATTTTGTTCCCTGAGGTGTGTGCTGTTATCAGGTGAATGAAATGTCCCAGTCCCCTGGTAATTATTCATTAGGTAAGATTTAATGTGTGTGCGTGCAGGGCTGGCAGATCCAAGTGGATTCCCAGAGGAGGTCTGTGAGCCAAGCCTGTGTCAGCTCTAGGGTAAGGATGGGTGAGTAACTGGAGTAAAGATAACAAAACAGTAAGCAGTAGCAGTTTGCCCAAAACTTAACCCAAAACCTTTTATTTTCATCACAAGGCCAAACTCACCATTCAGATCAGGAGGCTGTGAGACTTGGGGTGGATTTGCACTCACATCTAGAACAAATCGCAGATCCGGACTGAGGCAAAGCAATGTTTGGAACCCAAATCCCACTGCCACCTGTGACTGTTCTTTCTATCCATACATCCCCGGGGGCTGAAAAATGTTTTTAGCTTCTTGTGTTTCTTACACACTTGTTCTGTGTTTGGTACCAGGATTACTGTTTTCCTGTCCAGAAGACTGCCTCTGCACTATTTCCTGGCTGAGTAAGGGGGGCAGCCTTGGTCACACCAGTTTCGACTGGAGAGCATCTGGAAATCCAGGTGAATATAGGCACAAGCTAAGGAACAGCACACAAACACATGGTGGACATTACGCCAAAGAAATCAAGTGAGTGGAAAGATATTATTTGGCTGACAGTTAAGAGTGGCGGATTGAAGAGCCACACAAATCTCAGACAAAACCCTGTTCCTCTTGGAGTCCGGGTCTAGGATTGGACTGGTTGATGTCCAGCTATCCTAAGCTGATTCATTTAAGAATGAATTCATTTAAGAATGACACTGGTGGGATAGGCTGGACATTGAGGCTTATATAAAATGAGTCTGATGCAGTAGAGGTGTGGAAAAGAGCTGCTTGGGAGTTGTGGGGAGCAAACATTTTCTTGCAGGCTCCAGCGGGGGGGATCTAACGAAGGCGAAGAGCACTGGTGACTTTACAGCTCTCGGGGCTCTGGAAATTCTGCCTGTTTGGCCTTTCCTGGTTTCCACCATCTTCTGTTCTCTCTGTCTCTGTTGTTCACCCACATAATTACATAAGATATCACCAGCTAAAACTGCATCTGCCTCCTTAATAGACAGCTCATTATCTAGGGAGGGAAACAGAAAGGGCAAAAGCGTTTATGTGCCAACAGCACTACTGAGATGTTCATGTGCATTACAGGAGAAGGAAAGGGTGTAACCCGTCTGTCCCAATTTATAGCCAGATGGGCTGAAAGAGTCAAGGTGTAATGAAGGTCAGTGTGGCTGGCAGTGGGCTGGAGGCAGTGCAAGGTTACTGTCTTGACATAAAAGCAATTAGTTCTCCAACAAAGTCCCTCTCTCATGCAGCAGAACAGAGTGAGGCAGTTCTCTCTGTGTTTAAAAGTACTCCCACCGCTTTGATCTCTTCCTCTTTTCTGGACATGTAAGCTTGCCGAGAGGGTCTGGCCTCATCTGGGATGATGTATTGGGCCATGTGGTGCTGGCCTTGCAAAGCAGCGTAGGCAAGCCTGCTGTTCTCCACACTGCGGCATTCTGGAAAAGTCTCCTAATAGTCTGGTTACTGCAGTAATGGCAACACACTGCTGCAATGCCAGCACCCTGCCTGCTCGGAAATGCTGTGAGATCATTCCTTCTCACGACAGTGGGTTTTTGTCCAGTTTCGGCCACACACAGGATATTTAGTTATGAGTGAAAACGAAAAAGCAAATGAGAGAGAACAAGGTCTTCTACCAAAACTTCATCTCCAAGGACCTCAAAATGTGGAACTACATAACCATACTAGCTTTAAGGCCACCCTTTAGCCCTGCGCACTCTTCATTCTCAGATATATCCTATTCTGATGAGCATATTGTGGCAACCAACTGTAGACAGGTTTTTCTTTTATTGACATTTAAAATAAAGACTTGTTTTGAACTCACGACAGACCTACATTGGTGCCAGGTATCAGGCCTGGTTTCAGCAGAGCTTGTGGCAGATATGTACTGATCTAACCGTGCAGTGGTAGGTTTCGTGCTGATGCTTATGCTGGTAGGAGACCAAAATGTTGCTGTGGGCTCCCCCAGCCATAAAAATCCATGAAGTTTCGCAGCTGTAGTTTCATTTCATTTTACTGTCTGACTAACCACCTTCTTACTTGATTTTCTTTTATTTCCTTTATGCGTTTCCCGCACAGAAAGTCTAAGATTTGAAGTTGCATTTTGAGAAAGTTTTAAAATTAACTTCTCTGTTTATGTGAGATGACCCTGGGTTTTGGTAATAAAATGTGCTGGGGGCGGGGGGAGAGGAAAAGAGAAGACTTGTCAGTAGGGGGTGAGTACTGATGACTTTAACGAAGTTGCAGTGTAATATGCTGTTCTGCTGACTTCTGCTTTCTTTAATTACCTTCTGAATCCCAAGAAGCTGAACCGTGCCTCACCAGCTCATTATGTCCCCCGGGTTTGTTCTCCCCAACAAATAGGTTCTTTCCCTGCAATCTCTGGAGGCTCTTTGTTGCTGCTCTGATACATCAGATGTGTTTGTTTTGCACATTGATGTTTGTGTTTTCCGCACTGCTTGTGTTTTCCAATTCCTTGGAGCAGTGAGGATGCTGCTGAATTGTCAGAATCACCGTAGGATGCTGACTTAGGTTACTGTCAATGGTCTCATTATGTTAAGAAGGGATATTTTAAGAAATACAAAAGATGTGGCATTTTCTTTCATGGGAGAGGGAGGGGAGAGAGAGAATGTGTGTGGATGAATGGACTTACCCTGCAGGTTTTAATTACATCCCCCCCACTGTTCAGTTAGAAATGACTGATGGGCTCTCTCCCCATCATTTGCTAGCCAGAGCAATGATGACTTCTGATTTGTATTCCCAGGCTGCCCACAGTGTGCTTGGCAGCATGCATGCATGGCAATGAGACCTTTCCTCCTGAAGAGTTCCTCATCCTGGAGTGTCAGGGTACCTGAGATGGGCAGAGCCTTTACAGACACAGCAATGGGACATGCAGCATCACAACATTTCATACAGGTGTAATCAGGGCTGCTGTGGTCTTGTTCCCACCTTTGAGCCAGCACCAGCAAGTCAGTTTGGGAAACTGAACTGAAAGATAAGTAACGCTATGAGAACAAAGTAATTAATTCCCTATACGCTTGCCTTCTGGAGAAACAAGGCTAGGTGTGGCCAGGGCTGAGGAGAAGATGGCACCCTAGTCTTCCCTGCTCAGATGGGCTCTCTCCCTCCAGGTATTCTCAAGGGAGAATATCAAAAGGAAGGATATTGCCTGCAAATCTTCTGTCTTAAATGAAATGGGGACCTTTGCACAGCCCACACCTCTGAATCAAAGGGAGCAAGTTCATTCCCTTCCTCGCAGTTGTCAGGCCGTTGGGAGGTAGTTGGCATAGCCTTTATCAAAGGAAATGGGGTCCTTTCCTTAAGCTTGTCTGCTCGGTGGTGGTGTGTAAACACAGATCAATAAGGTGACACAAATCCTATCCTATTACCAGTATTCAGCAGCAAATGAAGGACCCTTAAGCTTAGCATATTATCATTTCATGCATTTACAATTAAAGACTTAGATAAGATTAATTACTTTCAAGGTGACTCTTTACAATTATCTCCTTATAATAGAGTTTGTAACCAGTCCAGTCGGGCTTTGTCACTAGGAGAAATCACAGGCAATTTAACAGTTGGACAGAAAAGGTTTATTTAACAGGCCTTCTGCTTCTTCTCTTATATTTCCCTTAAGAGAAAAATAACTCCCTACTAAAGAGCACATCCAACACCAATAGTGAACTTGATAGAGAACTGTCTACAACTGTTTTTTTTTCTCCTTATTTTTGTTGCTCCAAATATCTTAGGCACCCTGTTTTTCTGAACACCCTGAGCAGATGAAATATAGCGATATTACAATAGAAAAGAGCTGTACACACTGGATGGCATGACCAAACTCCAGTACCTATCTCTGACAGCTTTTTTTCCATACAAAATGCTGAGAGAAGGGAGAGGAAAGCAGACTCTAAATTCTACCACAAATCATCAGCTGCTTATTTATTTATTTGCTACTCTGCCTTATGCCCAGCTGAAAGAGACCAGCTGGGTCCAGCAAAAGTGTTGGCCCCTCAGTTGATGGAGGGAGTGCAAAGCAAAACCCAGCATGCTGCAAGGAACAGAAGACAGAATTGGGTGGGATTTCCCTGGAGGAGATGCCACTGCCTGAAAAAGAGCCCTCAGACTCCTGCTCAGGCAAAGCACTGGTGGTAGTATGAGAAGAAGTGGACAGGCTCTCTGGTCTGCTGTCACCTGTATACCTCAACCACAGCTTGTCCAGAATGGCAACATGAATTTTATGGTTGTGCCTGGCCTGGCAATATATGGACCAGGAAGTGTTGTCTTTAGAGGTACGTGCTAATTTATCCCACATGGGACAATCATTTCTGTTTTTCTTTCCCAAGGCAGCATGCAGGGAAGTTGATTAGTGTTCACTGTAACACCATTCACTGTGCTTGGGGGTTAAAGCACAAGCAATAAAAAGCCCTTAGCTACACCCTCCAAAAACAACAAAAGGCCGAGATTTCAGGGTGGGTTGGTTTTTATGCATGGCCTGTTTCTGAATTTTGAGGCTTCCTACTGCCCACATTTTTCAGTCCTGTGAACTAGAAACCTGTACTTTTGCTTTTGGTATTAACTCTTGAGGGTCTTCGATATTGCTCTAACTCCCAAGAAGATAGGCTTCCTGGCAAACACCTTATATCACAAGATCTGTGGGAGAAGCCTTGTTTAAGCTACTGAATTGTAATGCAAAAAAAAACAAAACCAGCAGTTCGGTGGGAAATGCGCAACTCCCCCGCAATCCTTTCCCATTTTCTAACGAGCTCTCGTTTGCTCCCTAGTTACAAGATCACGAAGCAGTTGTCTTCTCATTTCTGAAATATCAGCAAACCCTCCTCCACAACACTGAAAATGTTTTGAATAATAAAATGAAGGGTGAGATTTTTCAAGTTTGGCTGGGGGAGCAGAACAATTCATCCCCACTGCAATGAAAAGGGACTGGACCTCTACATCTCCTGGGCAGCCCTGCTTGGGCCATCACAGCTGGGACTTTTTGGTCTGTTACATGCCAAGAAGTGACAGCAGCAGAGGATCTCTGCTGTGGATGCTGGCCATGCACAGGTAGAGAAGGCTTTATTTCAAAAACAAAGAGCTCCTGAGCTGGTCTTCTGTGGGTGTCTGACTGCAGCTTGTTCAGATGTAAGTCAATCACCTTAGTTAACAGCTCTATGAGAGGCAGCTGTAGGACTGATCCATAAAAGGACTTCGTAATGCATTTGCAGCATTGTTTTACTGCAGGTTTTATTACACAGAGTACTCACATCACATCGACTTCCCATAGCATGAGGTGTTTATCTCCTGGGTGAGGATTAGCACAGCGCTCTACCACGAAGTCTAGTATAGCTGAGTAAGTGGTTTAGTGTAATCCTCCTGAGGATTGCTGTCCTGAAGGGATTCCTGGGAAGGCCCTATGCTTGTACCAGGCTTTTAGATGACTTTCAATCATGTTTTCGAGGGGATTTTTGGAGATTGTGCAGCTTTTCTGTGATGCAAGTCTGTCTGCAAGACATCTGGGCAGCGGTTGGGTCAGCAAAGACCATGGCAGAGCTTGAAGACAATTGGTACTGCTGTATGAAGAAGACCCCAGTGAGTCATCAGATGATCAAAGAATGACTCTGACAAGTTGGCATCCCAGTACAGGCTTCAAACAGGGTCCTGCCAGGACAGCTGTATTTGCTGTTGATGTCTGGCATATATAGATGTTGATCCTCAACATACTCTTGTTTTGCATTTAAGGCACCTTCAGAACAGGGAATCATGTTCAGCACCACTCCAGGCACACTCTGCAGTAGCAGGGTAAGAACGCTGCCGCTGCACTGTCCAGGCACTTGGAAATCTGTCTCCTAGTGTTTAGAATAAAGAGAAAACAGGAGCTACTCGAAGTCACAGCAATTTGCATCCTATATCCTCTCTTCTTATTTTGTTATTAGCCACTTGGTGAAATTTTCTGATCTGGGTTACATAGGAAATTTTGTCCCCATTCACACATCTCATTTGCAGAAGAGACCTTTGAATTAAAGTTACTAAACAAAGTTTTCCAACAGGAAAAGAAAGATCGCAGTGCCACTCTGTCTTAGAGTGACATTTCTAGACTAAGAAGGTCATACACAATGACAAAAGAGAAGGTCCTAGAATAACAAAACAGAAATGATGGTAGCTGCAACAGTAGCCTTGATGGCGAGGGAGATTTTAAGCAGTCCAGATATAAAGCATATCCTTGGGGCCCTGGCAAGGATGCAAACTTCTCTCCCACACAACCTCAGTCACTCTTGAAAAGCCAAGTTCTGGAATTTTAAAAGGCAAAAATATTACAGCAACTGCAACAATAAACATGAAAATCAGATGTTAAATGATTACTAATGATCTTATCAATGTGTTGTATAATTGGGAGGGAGAAGAGGGAGAAAGAAGCACTCAACATTCTTCAGGTTTATTTTTTAATTATTCAATGATTATTGATGGGACTAAAGCAAACGAACATCAGAGTTTTGCAGAGAGGTTTCAACTTTATAATGGAGAAGGCATTGTGGTGTTTGGGGGAGGAGGGCAGTACAAAAGAAGCCAAAGTAAGAATCAAATACTAAGATCGGGGGAAAAAGAGGGCTTTTGCCTGAACAGCTAATTTTTGGGTTGGGTTTTTTTTTTTTTTTTTTTTTTCAGAACCCAAATGCCTGGAGGTACCTAGAGCAGATTGAAATGTGTATTGGTGGGCATCCCAGCGTGGTACCCATGGGGTGGTCCCATGCCCAGGCCGTCCTGCTAGCGGTGCTGTGGTGCAGGTACGTGCCATGTGCTCTGCCAAGGCAAGCAGAGATGTGACAACCACGTGAACCTGTTGCAGAGGCTGCGTACGTTTAGTTCTCCAGATCAGAAATAACCCAGAGAGACAATCAGACAATTGGGAGAGGTAATTGCTCTGGCAGCGCAGCTGGGCCACAGGATATTTGTGGGCAACAGAGGTGCAGCAGGGAAATCGGGGTGGTTGGTGCTTCCCTTGTGCAAAACGGCCAGGGCACAAATCCCAACTGTGTGTGTGTGCAGCACTCCTTTCGCTACTGGAGCAAGCTGTGAAAAGCACTGGGCCCAGCCAGTTATTTAACTGTCAGTCATGAACTTTGTCCTTGACCTTTCTGAAAACCTCTGTATTTTACTGTTGCATTGGGAACTGTGAAAAATGCAGGTCCCCTTTTCTCACCACATTGCAAGTCTCCCTGTGGATCATCTTGTCAAATTATTTAACCCTGCTCCCAAGTGTTAAGATTTTCAGGCCTTTTCCCCAGTGACTCTGCTCTTTGTCAGTCTTAGAAGTGAAAAAGGAGTTGGGTTTTGGTGAAAATTTGAATGTTGGCAAAGGTCCCTAAAGTCAAATAGTGAGAGAATCACTGACTTACTGGGAAAGCCACATGCAGCACCTGAATGCACATATTTAAGCAGTAATTTAAGTAGTTTTTTAGAAATCAGGTTGCTTTGTGATGTCATCTGTGCTCTTCTAGGTCTGGCTGGTTTTACTCTGTTGTTAAGAACAAAACAAACCTTATTTGCTGCAGAAAACAAAGGCTCATTTAGGATCATTATGGCTGATGTTGTGTCCAGGCTGCTGTTTGTCACCGTTTCCTTTGGAGATGAATCTGGTTTGAGAGGGTCCCCTCGCCCCAAGCCCTGCCCTTGTCCTGCCCACCCGCTGCTGCGTGCTGTCCCCCCCTGGGCAGGACAGCCGTGGGTGGCCCATGCTGTGACCCCAACCACTGAAATCACTGGAGAGGGGTTTTAGGAGGTTACAAAGAGTGGTTTAACCTGGATTCACAGAGTGTCCCAGTGAAAGAAATAACCTAGCAAGTCAAAATGGATCATTTTCTGCTGGATTAATGAGCTGAAGCAGGTCTTGCAAGCCCCAAAGCCAACACAAAGGAAGCAGTGGGGACTTCTCCCCGGAGCAGGGATGGGGACAGGGACGAGCAGGGATGGGAACAGGGATGAGAGGGATGGGAGGAGGAAGAGCATTTCCCATTTTTAGTCAGAGCAGCTCCACCGTGACATGTCATTTCACCCTCTGTTGTGCTGTTGGGGTTGAAAATAGCCCTGCTAAAAAAAAAACAGGCTGTGGTTTGGGTTTGGATGGATTTTTGTGTGCTCGAACCTGGATGAGCTCCAGAGCACGGCCCCACCACTGCTTGCACTGGCCTGGGCAGAGGAAGTGATTTGGAGATGGGGGAAGCAAGGGGGGAGGGAGGGAGCTGGCAAGGGGAGTGCTGAGCTGCCGGGAGAGGGAAGGGGATTCCTCAAACCCCCTATCAGTCACTCGTGACATCACCCATGTCGTACAGACCACTTTCCTGTGTGCAGCCTGCTTCACCCTGATCTCGCCTGGGCCGTATGTGGTTTCTCTGCGAAGCCGCAGGGTCTGACGCAGTCAGCGCGCTCTCCCTCATGCAGCCCCAGCCCCACTGCGGGATGCTGTGGTCGGGACCCCCCTGCGCACGCCTGTCTGACAGATCCCCCCCGCCGTTGCCGTGACAAAGACAGCGTAGGCACTGATGTGAGCCACGCTGCAAAACCGGGTGTGTGACTTCCTCTGGAAAGTGGAGGCAATCACCTCCTCCTCCTCCTCCTCCTCCTCCTCCTCCTCCTCCTCCACCTCCGGTGATAAGTGTGGTGACCTGAGCCAGACCTCCTCCCTGCTCGCATGAAGGGGACCTAACCTTTGGGAGCAGTGGCAGGGTCTCCTTCAGCCCATTCAGCCGAGATTTTCTGTGCTTTAGTCAGTCCCAAGCTGTAAGGCTTGAGAGGAAACAGTGGGTGACGCATTAAAGCTTACACCTTACAGGAGGTCACACTAAGTGATCTGGTAGTCCACTGGTGTTCAGCTCTAACGTGGGAGCAAGTTCAGTTTTCATTTCACTGCTAGCTGCCGTAATGAACTGTCCCCAAAATGTGTCTATCACAGCGCTCACTGCAATCCAGGCCTTGATGCAACTCAGCTTTGAAGAGATTTGGCCCTACTTGTGCTGTGGCTTATTTTGCTATTAAAAACAATTTTAATTTCTAATTTGTGATTCTTGTTACTGCTGCTGGTCCCTGATCCATTATACATCAATGCAGTATCTGAACACGTTTGGCTTTGCCTCGTGCCCGTGAGAGAGTGGAGCCCTTTTCACCCCATTGGGTAGCTTGGGGACGGAGGCACAGACAGACCATTTTAGAAATAGGTTGGGCACTAACTAGAGACCCGGTTTTTGATCCCTGCTTGACCACAGACATGCTTTGTCACTTCACTCATGTGAGTGTGTTTGGTTTTCAATCTGGCCTTAAATGACGACATATGGTTTCAGGTACCAGACTCTCACTGAGTTAATCTAAGGACCTAGCATCCCGGACAGTTTTTACTGGTATATGGGCACTTTGGACAAAGCATCAGATACTTTTTTGTGTTCTTAGGGGAAAAAAATGAGGTCAGAAACCAAACTTTCTCAGGAAATTTGTGGCCCAAGCAGGAGAGAGGACCCAGGTCTCCTGAGCTCCAACCATTTAACTTTTCTTCCATGCCCCCAAGCCTGTCTGAGAGCACGTGCTTGGAAGGATGCCTGCTTAGATACAGTGCAGACCTTTGTTCTTCTCTCCTCACAAGTGTAAACTTCTAGGATGTCGTACATGTTTGACAGGAAAGTCACGTCACTTAATATACCCACTTTGCGTACATAGACAAAGCGTTGGGACCAGGACTGAATGTGTGGGTATGAGGAGAGAAATCCCATCTGTGCTGCGGCGCAGGAGCTCCATTTTGGTTATGATTTCTCCCCACCAGCTGGTCCGGGTAATTAGATAACGTATCAAGCCAAGTAATCCCGCTTTGTGTAATATGGAAATTCATTTACAACCATCTCTTAAGGCAAAGAAGATATACACTGTGTGTCCTCCTTTAACTGTACTTCTTTTAAGAGTGCAATCAGCAAGCTATTAATTAGCTGGTTAGCTTAACAGCCTTAGAGGAGGCACTATGCCTGTTTTCCTTCTCCCCAGACCACGCTCCTGGGAACCGCTGAGCTGTCAAGTCAGGATGAGACAAGAAGGTACGGCAGAAAAGAGTAAGATCAACCAAGCTCCGCTTCCCCACAAACAGACATCTTAAGTCATGAAGACAAAACCCCGGGGAAGGGAGGACCCCACGAGAGAGGGGCAACAGGTGGAGGAAACATGAAACACATCCCAGCAAATCCATTATGGACAAGCATTAGCACTTCATCTGCAGCACATGACATCGTATCACTGTTCCAGCTGCTGAGGCTTTGAACCGTCTTGTGAATTTGTTCGAAACCCTGGAGGAGGATTTAGCCTCTAAAGCTCTCCAACCTGTTTCAGCAGGGGCTTGTGGGCAGTTAACAATTATTGGCAGGACAAGGCTGATGACCTAATGCCTGTGCTGGCATGAAGGACACAGGCTGAGTTGTGATTTAGGCCTCTTTTTAGGAACTATTGTCAAGGGGGAGCCTGTTTGCCTTTACCCTGTAAAATACAAAGCAAATGTTCGCACACGTACACACGCGTGGGTGATTGACTTGTTTGGCTCTTGGTGCCTTACCCCAGGCGCCCGCTTGCAGAGCTGTGACATCCAGAGGGGCCTTTGGGATTTCACGTGATGCAAAGACATGTCGTGTATTGTGTGGCATCCTCGAAAATCCCCGTGCTAAGCAGAGCGAATGCAAAGCTAGAGAGCAGGTGGTGTTGGAAAAGAAGAGAGGGAAGGGAAGGGAAGGGAAGGGTAGGGAAGGGAAGGGAAGGGTAGGGAAGGGAAGGGAAGGGTAGGGAAGGGAAGGGAAGGGGAGGGAAGGACTCTTGGATGCCATTCAAGATAAGATGGCTGGGTAGAGACACCATGGGAGTATTTCAGAAGAGGTAGAGCAGGAATGGTGAGACCAGTAATGCTGTGACAGGAAGCCAGTGTTGTTTGTGGGCTTGGGGAAGGAAGTATAAGGAGTATAAGTCTTGAACCCAATGTTTTTTCCTTATGGAATAGAGTTCCCCTTCCTTAGTGGTACAACACACTCCTTCCTGCCCAGTCCCCAGACTTCACACAGTGTATGTGTAACCAAGTGATCTTTGCAGGGAGAATTACGGATGGTCTCATCTGATACATGTGAAGCAAGAGCGAGGCATGTCCTAAAGGTAAGGAGCTGACTGGCCACATTGGGGTGAAATGGGAGCTCACGGGTGGGTTGCTGCAAGAGAAGGGAGAGAGGAAGCACTGGTGTCTGCTCTGGGAAGGAAAGGTCTGGGTAAGCCCAAGAGCGCCGAGCACGGATAGTTAGCAGAGCGGTGTGATGCTCTGTACCGCCTGCCGTGAAGTCAGAAAGCCCCAGAGGATTGCCAGCTGCTGGGAAACACGCTGGCAGTGACGCTGGAGTGAGCCAGCCTGTGAATAAAATCTCCAGCTAATCATCCTTCTCTGACAGAACTCTGTATGCATATCGTTGGGGGATTCCTGCTTTCCTAGATCATCTCAGTTGCTTAATCACGTTTGATTTCTTGGGCTGAGGTGCAACTTAGTTTTCTAGAATATGTGCCCAACTACATTCTGCAGGCAGCTATTCTTGATGTGCTTTGCTCCCTCGCTTTCTTCTGATGAGATGCTTTAGAGTAGGGATAAAGGGAAACCAGATTCCATTCCATTGACATCTGCTTTTGTTTTAAACAGCAACAAATTTAATTGCAATCTAATTTAAATTTGCTTGTTACGGAAAAATTAAAAGAATTGGGAGAATTAAACATTTTGTTTTAATAACTGGAAACATGAAGAGATCAATCACTCAGTAAAAATACATCAATGCAGGACAAAAGTTTTAAAGTTAAGAGGAAATTAATCTAAATGAGAATGTTGAAACTTAACACTTAAACTTCACTGATACTGACATGGTCTTTCTTTTGGGATTCCCCCCACACCCCCAGCAAATAATTTGACAGGTTTCAAAGTAAGTGTTCTCCCTTATTTAAGAAAGTCAGGAGGGAGTGAGAGGGGTGGAGAGACCTTGAATCAGCAGCAGTTCTTCATTCCCTTCTCATTGTTGGCCCCTGCATCCCTTCCTTGGATTGAACCAAAAGCCCGATTATTGGTAGTGGAGATTCTTGTTGGAGGCAGATCAGGATTTATCTTTCCCAGCATGAAGCTATTCTAAAATTACATTGAAACCTGAGGAGGGGAAACAATCTCTGGTTTCAGCAACGGTCTCCCTTTGCAGGGAGGAGAGAAGAGGTAATGAGCAAAGGCACTCAGCCAAGGCTCTGAAATGGGCTGGTGTAGGTGAGAGAAGGGCCCCTTTGGGTCTCAAATGGACTTGAGCTGCTCTGAAAATCTGTTTGCATCCTTCAGTGGGAGCTGCCACCTGCTGAAGTCGTTGTTGAAAAGCCATCCTAAGGTGCCAAAATTGCATTTTAACGTCTCTAATAGAAGTGACTGCTTTTCACATGTGCTGATTTCGCATGATGAACAAAGCAATGGATGGAAGGTAGGTGTCCCTATACCAGCATATTTGTCACAGGACAGAGCAGGGCATGAGCAGTGGAGCTCTTCTGTGTCTGGGTGAAGAATAGCAGTCAAAGGATTTGTCATGCCCTCTTTGATAGCCATTGCCTCGTCAGGGCCTGTGTGTCTGCTGGAGACGTGGGGTGGCTGGCTAGGCTTGAAGCATAAGGAGACACAACAGCCAAAGGGAAAGGGCTGGCTTACAAACAAGCCTCCAAATGCCACCAAAGAGGGAACATGTGTCCTTTCTCTCTCTATCTCTATCCAAGCAGGCTCCTTGCTTTAACAGCCCAATGCAGCAGCAGCTCAGCCAGAGCCGCTCACCCTCAGACAGGGTCCATCTTGGATGCTCAGGATGCTTCCAGGTCTGTGCAGACAAGACATTGAGCGATCTTGGTCCCCTCTGCAAGCTGTGCTCCAGAGGCAAGAGGGGAATCATGTCTTGGGCAGAGAACCAAGCAGTACAGACTGTGCCATGAGATGGACATCACCACTTGCTGGAGATTCGCAATGTGGGGGCTGGAGAGCAGCACAGGCGATGGACCCATGACTCATTCTCTGTATTAGATCCT
Organism: Anarhynchus alexandrinus; assembly: GCA_008711295.1. Classification (NCBI taxonomy): domain Eukaryota; kingdom Metazoa; phylum Chordata; class Aves; order Charadriiformes; family Charadriidae; genus Anarhynchus; species Anarhynchus alexandrinus. The sequence goes on along the minus strand of VUYV01000011.1, from coordinate 690,925 downwards.
CTGTGCCTGTAGCACCTTCACTTCTCTCATAAAGCTCACCCTGTACGTGTGGGTGCCCCAACTTTGTCTACTGCCACAAGAGTACAAGTGTGGGGAGAAAGTCAGATCCTTCATGCTAGTACAAGCAGAAGCCGCGTTCCTCTGGGTCTACATGATTCAGCCTATGATGCGTCCCCCAGCCGCGCAGAGCAGGAGAAAGAGCAGCTAAGTCAATCTCTGTTGAGCTGAGATTGACTTAGCATACTCTGCCTCCTCATAGCAATACTGGAAAGAAAACATTTAATTTAAGAAAATGTCCACCATCTAAATACCAGCTGCTCTGGGCTAGTTTAATTTGTGTTGTAGCTGTGTGTTTATTTAGCATGTAACTTAATGCTACAGCACTCACTGCGCATGGGTATTGCCGCAGCAACAGCAGGAGCACATGCCACGTCTTCTGCCTTTTGGAATGCAAAGCCTTGTCTCACGGAAGCTCAGACATGCCCCGGCTGATGGGAACCACATCCTTTTGCACGGTGGTTTAAAAATAGCACTTGCACACACAGAGCCGGCTCAGCAACAAGACACACTTTCCTCTGTTCCTGCAGTTTCTTGAGAGCACAGCCTGATGTTTTTAGCCCGTGTTAGGGATGTCCCAGGGAAAGGAGCCATGGAAGGGCTAGCAGAGGTGGGGCCAATCACAGGAGGTGGAGGGAGAAATGACTAAGCAGCTATCAATTGTAGGAGGCAGCTCCAGTATCAATTTATTATTGCACATTTGACCGTCTGCTGCAGATTTCTGTGTCATCATTCTGGTGCTGAGTGATGGTATCTTCACTCACTAAAAAAAGACAGCAAGAGGTTATGCCAATTTGAAACCTGACTCAATGTTTTTAAGGCCTGACCAAAGTCAGAAGAAACAAAAGATGGTTACCTGCTTCTGAATCACGTATTGCCGTGGTTACAACAAGCAGGGCTCTTCTCTTGTGGGGGATGCTTGGGGCCATCGATAATTTCAGACATTGGTGACTTGATCTGACTCTTTCAGTCACAATGGTAGAACATCGGTAGGTCCTTTTAGAGCTTGACCTTCGTGAGCGTCACTATCAGAGACCTCATTTGCAGTCATCATAGACAAACATGCTCAGTATTCAGTGGTACATGTGGTAACACAGAATTTGCTGTGCACAGCCCTAGCAAAAACTGGTTTGAGAAGCATTGATCTATAGTGTATTCCCTTCTGCTTTAAGAACCTGGTGCAAGACATTACTGGCCGTGGTCATCCCTTGACTTCCTTGGGGGGTCTCCTCCACAGTCTACCAGATTTGAGAACACAAAAGGACAAAGAAGCATTTCTCCTGGTCTGTGTGCTCGCCACCTTCTATATTTAAGTCCAATTTTCTTGTAAGGGGGCTGGTCAGGGCCATCCTGGCTTGTAACACAACCAGAGGAGTCCTGGGGAGCCACTGTCATCTTGGACCGAAGTGACTCCTGGAGCTATCTCTCACTTTGTTGCTGAGATACACCACACAGCTCTTGGCTACATGAAGATTTTGGTGTGTCACTTGGCTTATAGCAGAACTGGCAAAGGTAACGACAGTGCTCAGAGCAGCTTCTGTACAAAGGGCCAAGTAGGCAAGGCCTGACTGTCTAGAATGGGGGTCCAGGACCTGTCACATCTGGAGTGGCACAGGGATGGCGATGAGGGAGCAGTCATTATGCTAGGGAGAATCAGATGAAAATATCAGGTAGCAGTTTTTAGAACAATTGAAGCTGCTTTTTCACACAATTTGTCTTGCACACAATAGTGAATGAAAAATCCACTGAGAGATATTAGATACGGAGATAATATCTTTGGTCCAGGAAGTCTCTGGTATTTCTGGGGAAGTGTAAGTACAGGCTTTCCTGGCATTTATATCTTCCCTAGGCATCTGTTACGGGCCGCTGTCAGAGACAGGATGCCTGGCTACCATGACCAGACAGGTTGGCTGCTCTAGGAACAGCCTGTCCCTGACATAGGTACAACACCCCGCTTCAAAATTCACCATCTTCCCATAGCTCATTTGCAGTTCCCAGCTTGGGTGGAGGTTTTCAGAGCAGAATTTTGCTCAGTGGTGGCAAGGAAGCCCATCCCTCACTGAAATCTTCATGCCATTGGAGTGGGATGGTTGGAGTTTGGGAAAATCTTGCTGGACCAAAGTGTGGACTATATCTGCATGACCTAGTCCTGAGTAAGTACTAGCCAAATAGCCCGGCCCCTAATGTGTGAATGGAGCAATGTTTTGCTAATGTGTTGCTTTTCATATGTTTACATAGCCCTGGAGACTTCAGACAAGGCAAGAAAAAGGCCCTGCCTGTTTTGTCAAGGGCTCCACAAGAGTCTCCAGGACAGTGTTTGGAAATTTGCTAGATTTACTAGCAAAACGTGTAGGTTGCTCAAAATGGCAACTTGTCACTTGCATCGTCAGTGCCACATGTTATCAATACAGATTGGTTTTCAAAATGAGACTGGAGAAAGAATTCAGAGAACTTCAAATAGCTCATCTTAGCTGTCCTCCAACTTTTCTGTCCTTACGTTATGGAAAAGAGTGTACAGGAAGGGGGAGGAGGTGTAAGGGAAAGCAATGTGCCGGGTTTTGATGGTTCTGCATATCAAACTTGTGTCCAAGATATGATGATACTTCTCAGCTGCTGGTGTCCTTGTCTGGCACTCCATGCTGTTGGATCAAGCTCCAGCCTTTCACCACCAGCCTTCAGAGCCTGCTCTTTGGAAGCTGCAGCCAAAGGGTTTTCTTGATGGACAAGAAGAGATTTCCTTTTTCATTAAAGGAACAGGTATTTGTATGGCCAGGAGGTTGTGACAGTGCCACAACAGAGTTAGAGGGGATTTCCCATGGGGACTTCTGTTCCCTGAAGAATCCTTGAAATTTGTGGTAGTACCTATGGGCTAAGGACCATAAAGTTCCCATGGGAACTTCTTGGTGTCTCAATGTAGGAGGTATAAAATAGCACAGCTTGTGCAGGGATGCTGTGGAGCTCTCTCATCTACTCAGGGCTTCATTTCTCTGCTGTGGCCGTGATCTCAGAGGCAAATCCTGGCCAGTAGCACAAAAAATAACCAACTGCTTTGGGAATGTCCGGGGTGAACTCTAATTCTTGGGGGAAAGCATTATTTCTACTCTCTCCATCATATAGGCATCAGAGGTGAGTCAACCTCACAGATGAGTTGTGCAGCCATAAAAATGTAAGCAATACGGTTTTCATTACAGATGAATACTCTTCCCCCGGGAGCAACATTAGTGCTTTAAAGAACTGAGAACTCTTCTTGATGATATTTTATTTTGATTTCTGCTCCAGGCTCTCAGAGCTGCTGCTCAGGACTGTTGCTTACTTCACGAAAAATTGATTTCTGGAGCAGCAACAGGACAATAACTAATTCCATAGGTAAACTAGAAATAATTTTCCTTTTACAAGAAAACAAATTGCAACCAGGAAAGACTCAGTCACTTGGAAAACTGTGTGCCCTGTGGTATAAACCCAAACTGTCCTGCGCTATCGTGCTTTTGGATTCAGAGGGGACAGTTTGGTGCACACATACGCAAGTTTGGCGCCAGTACCACATCCCTTCTAATATGATCGTTTCTCCTGGACTTCTCTGACATCTCCATTCTTCAGAGACTCTCCAGATTGAATTGACCCCGCCAGCCTCCCTCACCAATCCCCTGCATTTTGGGACTCCTAAAATATGGGCTTTTGAAGAGGAAATGAGCTGCTCCACTGCCTCTCCAGGAGCAGCAGGGGAAGAGCTCACACTAATGAACCACCACTGCTTTTAGACCAGCATCTACACAATGTCCTGCATATGTTACTCTGCCACTCACAAAACTGCAGTGGTGTCAGTAAAGCAGGGGATGTTTAAGACAGGGGACATGATAACCTGTGAACCAAGGCAATATTTTGCTGCAAGTGACATCTGCTGACAGCCTTAACTGGCAGCCAGGCTGCCTCTCAAGTCATTTATATCTGATTTCCCAGCAGGGTGGAAAAGGTAAACTTTGTTTTCTTTAAAGTGAAAAGGGCTTTTTTAATTTTTTTTTTAATTTATTTTAATTTGACAAGGGGGAATTAGGCTCTACATAGCCAGTGGAAAATCTGCTCTAAATGTCAAAGCATCTACAAACATGAAGTGAACATCTAAAAGCCAAAATGCATGCTGATGCTCTTTTTCCAGTACACTTGGCCATCAAGCTGACCAGCATCAATTTGTTGACATTCAGCATTCCCAGATATCTCAAAGCTGTTTATGAGTGCACACGGATGTCTGTTTGATTGACTAGTGAACAGCAGCCAAGCCAGAGAAACTCTGAACTGTTCTTTTCTACTGCTCAGGGCTCCTCATAAGAGAATTAGTCTTTAAAATGTTCCCTTTCTAACAACAGAGGGGAGGGGGAGAGGGCTTTTGGGGGGCAATGAGTGAACAGGAAGCCAGTTTCAGTCGTTTCTGTGCAGCATTGATTTGACTTTTCACCATCGTTGGTTGCACAGAGCCATGGAGCGGGTTTATGGGTGAGCTGAGCGTAGCTGAGCTGGTGGATCGTTACTTACAAATGCCCTGTGTAAACGTGATGGCTGATCAGCACAGGGACATGTGAGCCAAGGAGAGAGCTGAGAGGGAGTTGCTTGGGACAGTTGACTGATCCCTTCCCCACAACTTCTCCAAGGGTTTGGGAAATGAGCAGCGTTAAGGTGATTGTGGCATGGAGGGGTGGCATTGGCAGAGGCGTGGGTTTGTCTCAGGAATATCAGAGGAACAAAATACACAAAGCTGGTTAAAAATGCTGCTGCTGCCTGGGCTGGGGTCAAAGCCTATCGCTTTGGTCACACCAATCTTCTCTGTGACTCCTTCTCATGCTGCTTTCTTTACCACAACAAACATGGACTGCTCAGGCTCAGTTTTGAGGTGCATCCCCACCCTCCCTCATCTCTCTCTCCTGCCTGGGATGTCCCAGCTTCCTTGGCTGGTGATCCCATTACTCACTTGTTAAATCCTTAAACAAGCAGCACATGACTTCTCTCCCAAGGTACCTCTAACGCTCTGCAACTAGTCTAGTGATTCTTACTGCCTCCTGGTACTTCCTCAGGTGTCTGTCTGCATCCACCTGTTGTCTTTCTGTCCTAAATTGTAAGCCTATAGAGACAGGGCTTTCTGTTTCTTCTGCTCCTGGAAAGTCTGAGGACAGAGGGTCCCCAGCTGCATTCAGGCCCTACATCTGGTAACAGGTGATTTATATTTCATGGCAGGACAGTTGGTTGGTTCCTTGGGGAGGGGTCCTCCCTGCAATAAAGGCCAAGTCCTTGGTACCTCACAGCAGATAATCAGATGAGTAAATGAGCCTGAAATTTCAGCTTCTAATCAGGGGCTTTCCTGATGGAGGATAGCCCTGGTTTCCCATGGCCAGAGGTTTTCATCTCTCCTTCCTAAAAAAGGAGACAACAACATTGTCTTAAAGTTGGATTTCTCCTACTTATATGGAGCAAAAGGGAGAATCTTTTCCAAAGAGCCTGTGTGAGGACTACAATCACAGGGTGTTGTTGTCAGAGGGTCAAGGAGTCTCCTGAACTCAGAGCATGAAGCTCAGCTCCACAGAGGGTGCTTCACTCCCACCAGGGCAGAGCAAGCTGAGCAGTGGGGCCACAGCATTGACCTCCTCTGCCCCTCCACCCCCACTTTTTTGGCTGCCCAGCTGCTCCTTGCTAGCAAACACCCGACCGAAGGCGCAGCACCGCAACGTTTACCCACTCTCAGCATTGCACCGCATCAGCCCTCCCGCACATCAGGTGCGTCGGCGTGCCCAGCTCACGTGAGTCACCCCCATCACGGCTGCTGTCTCGGGCTGCCCATGGGTCCTGGTGGGGAAAGCGGGCCGCTGTCTGCAGCGGTGACATCGCTGGATGGGCACTACCCTGGTTTCAGTGTCCTGGTTTTATTTGTTGGTCCAGTGGTTCCACCCTGTGCCCCACCCCGACAGTGGTTAGCGCGGCGTTAATTACTAGCCGTCCCGATGGGGATTGCGTTAGGCTGAACGACTTACAGATTAGACCGGTGTGGGTCACTCTGCCAGGGCAGGTGAGCTGTGGTTAGTAGGACGCCGTGACACACTGCCCCAGGCAGCGGCCGGCATGATTTGGCATGGTGGGGGGTGCCAAGCTGTGCCAACACGGTGCTGGCAACGCCGGGGAGCCGGGCTGAGCGCCGGGTACGTGTGCCCCTCGCACGGGCTGCAGCAAGTGGTGCCAGCGCAGGCTGTTATAAAATAACTCCCTGGGATGTGCTTGTCTAAACAAGCCTTGAGGGCATGGCTTTCCTAGAAGCTTCTAAAGAAAACCGATCTCCCCTTGCCAAGACTGCCTAACTACGTAACGGTGATGGTTTTGTGGCCAAAGCCTGGCACGGGGGGTCATGAGATGTAGGTGCGGTACTGTCCCTGCCACTGCCTTCTCCTGCGTGACCTCAGGCAAACCCCTTAATGTCTCCATGCACCAGCCTCCCTGGGGGTCTGGTTACAGGGAGACTGGGGAGCCTCTGGGGTTCCCCAAGGGGAAGGTGCCCCATGTGTACTCGGATGGGTAGCTAGTAAGTGGTCCTTATCTCTTTCTTGGCTTAATTTCTTCTTCAAAATACTGAATCTGGCTGCCCGGCCGCTGCAGCTGGATGCAGCACTGCCCGTCTGTGTGAGCTCTGCATCCCTTTCTCGGGGCTTTCCAGCCCACAGCCCTTCCCTTGGACCAGGGAGTCACTGGCAGGGTGACTCTGGCTTCACAGCCCAGCACGGGGCAACAGCAAAGCTCTTCCCTTTCTTTTGAAAGCTAGCGTAAAAAATGATAATAAGCTAAATCTAGATCTATGCAGCAATTATGTGGGATTCCAGACCTTGCACCTGTAGCATAATGCATAACAGAGTCAGATAACTACCTCGTCTAATGATTGCTCTGAACAGCACACAAATCGCATTACACAGGGTGAGCTGAAAGCCATTTTTCAGTCAAAGCTGATGAGCTCACGAAGACTTTCTTTGCCCAGCTCTCTCGGGCTGCAGGTTTGTCCTCTTCTCCTTGGAATCCTTCCTGTTATTTTTCTACCTTCCTGTCGCAGGATGCAACGTTCATTACAATAATAGATCAAACTTTGAGTGGAAAAACTCTGCTTTACAGTTGTCTTCAAGATTTCCCAGTTTTGTTCCTGTTTACTGATCTACAGCCCTGACCTCTCAGCTCACCCTGCCAGGTACAACGTTGTAATAGCACGGCAAAAACAAACCCAGCGGGCCTGTGTGCGTACCCATAATTAGCAGGTAGAGTGTTTTCACAGGGTACTTTGATGGGCAAAAGATGGAACATGAAGCTTTTAATCTGCCCGGCACTTTTCAATCACTGTGTGTCTAGGCCTTAACACAATTAGGTTTTTATACAGAGGAATATGAAATGACCTTATTCAGCAAGTTCATGGTGGCTAAGAATAACCGAGGCAGACCCCCACGTGTCAGGGCAGCCCCCTCGGGCAGACGTAGGTGTTTTAAGCAGTGCAGGTGGTCAGACACCGGGACAGGGGCCTGGAGAGGTGGTGCAATTGCATTCGTTATTCAAAACTTAACTGGAGAACACCCCAAAATGCTAAATTATCCCTGCTTTGAGTGAGGTTTGAGACCTTGAGAGACCTCCTGAGGTGTTCTGAGATGCTCTGTCAGAGCTCTTGTAGCATCGCCAGCGATTGCAGCAGGACTCCCTGCAGAAACCCGTCCTGGTGAGGACTTGCCACCCTGACAGTGACCAAGCTGGAGAGGGGAAGCTCAGCGCTGCACGAGGACATACACAAGGCATCGGGTGTTCGTGCAGTTTGCTGCAACACACACACAGCTCCTGGGCAGAACTGGGGAGGGAACATCTCTCTGCTGCTTCCCGTCCCTCGTTGCAGCCATAGTTAATACATATTTAGAGGACTATTTCCAAAAGCATTTTAAAACCAAAGTCCTGCTACCTGGAAGTGGACCTGAAGTCCTCAGTGCTTAAGTCACATCTAAAACACAGATGTGGGCACCTAGTAATGAAATTCTTTGCACCTAGTATTAATCGCCCAAACACCAGGTGTAAACTAGCTGTGTAATTCCTGCTATAGTTAAAGGAGAGAATAGACTGTAAAAGTCAGTTCCCCTTATCCTCTTAGCTGCCATCTTAACATGGGATAAGTCATTCTCTGGAGGTGCCTGGGAAAGACCAAACTCCTAAACATCAAACAGGCATGGGCAGAAGAGGAAACCCACCCTAGTGACGTAGCTTCTCTGGGAACTCAACCCAAACTTAACATTTCTGTATTAATTTCTTAACCTGAAAAAGTCAAGTGCTTTAGAAACCCTGACTAGACAGCCTGCTCTGGCTCTCTGCGCCTAAATGCTTTTGAAATCTGGTCAGAGATGGTCCCAGTAAGGGCTCCAGATTCTCTAGTGAGATATATAGGAGGAAATTCCGAGGCAGAAGAACAACATCAGTGCAAATCTGTTTGGAGAGGTTTTTGTTGACTGGATTTCTGTGGGGTTTTTGTTTAGGTTTTTTTTCCCCCTGCTGCTCTTATGTTATCAGCATGAAAATATTAAATGATGTGACCAACGTAGCCAGTAAGACTGGCCACAACTATTATATAACGTCTGGTTGCAGTAAACATCTCAACGATTATTTCTTTGATTGCAGTGCAAACATATCCTGTGTACAATATGTGGGTTACTGGGTAGAGTTATGTCATGACTCAGGATGAGCCAATATCATAAGCAACTGTTAATGAAGGGTGGGATTTTCATTAGTTTCTCTGGATTGACCTATTTCAGTTCCTACCAAAGGTAGCAGCTGAAGAGGGAGGCCCTCGGGAAGGGAAATCTCGGATGATTTATGGTTATTGTGCACTTGCTCGTGTCAAAAGTGGGGGGCAGGTGGGAGAGGGGTGTTTATCACAGCAGAGGCTGAGCAGCATCTCATGGACAGGAGGAGTGGTCCTGCACTTGCACGAAAGGTTTGCCCTCGTGCATCCTGCATCACGCCAGCCCAGGGCCTGCAGGGATATAGGTGCAGAACAAAAAAACCAAAAAAAAAAAAAGAAAAGAAAAGAAAAGAAAAAGAGTCTATCAAGAGTGGTTAGACATAAGCCTCTGGCTCAGGAAACCCTTTGGCCGCAGAAGGGGAGAGCGCACTGGGGAAGCTTTGCCGCCTGTTCCACCTCACACTTTTCCCTTAGGCATCTGCTGTGGGCAACTGCTGGAGACAGGGTACGGGGTTAGAGGGATCTTTGGTCTCTCCCAGGGTCGCTGTTTTTATGTTGTATTCTGTTAGATAGTCCGAGGCTCCTTCTGTATTAAAAATAAAAACCTTGAACTTACATATTTCCTTATGGAAAAAAAATAGCTATCTTGGGATCCTGCTTATATAACTGGAATAACTTTTGTTCTCAACCCCACCAAAAGAAAAGCAGAAGGCTTTAATGTCATATAAGATATTAATGAACAGGGTTTCCTCTGAACAGAGGATGTTTGGAGCACTGCTAAAATCTCCACTCAGGAGAGGTTTGGTCCCTCGCTCTGGGGACGAGTGATCTTACGCAGCCTTTCTGAGCCATTACCAAACCACATCCCCCTGATTGTAGTAACAACTTTTACTGGCTTACCCTCTCACTCTACCTATTTAATGATATGAAAATAGCACCCGGCTCTCACGAAAGGAGAATTAAGAGGCTTTATGACATTTTTAAAATGTCATAGGGAGGGACGTTAAATTGTGCTCCCAGTTCCCCCTTTCATTTGAAAAAGGAAAGCAGCAAGGCAGTTTCCGGGAACCACAGCCCAGCCCCATTACGGAGGAGATAGCGTGAGACAATTTAACCCATTTAAAAAGAAAAATTAGGGAAAGGTGACAGAAACAGAGAGGTAGAAAGCGACTTGCTGACAGGGAGATAAAAATTATACCAAGTCACAAGCAGATTCAGGAGCAAAGCACTGGTCTCCTGACAGCCAGTCCACCCTCTCTGCAAATATTATTCATCAGGTAAAAGAATTATTCTCCTGAATCATTGCCTTGTAAGAAATTTTAGAAAGCTCACAGCAGTGGTGAGGTGATTGACTGGATTTTGAGCTTGCCTGCTCAATCCTGGGAAAGCCCCATGCAACAGAAAGAGAGGGAGTCAGTACCCGAACACCTGAAGTGCCCTGCAAGCAAACAGAGAGCGTGAGAGGTGGACAGCACACTGGTTCTGGAATGCTTTTTTATAGTCTAAGAGATTTTCAAGAGTTATTCTGTCACTGAGAAGCAGAAGTAGTTTGGATTTTCCTATTTTGAAGCCTTCCTGTGTGTAATCTAATTTAGGATGTAATTAAGGGATTTTTAAAGAGAGCACAGCAAAACGAACCTAACAACAATGGATCTCCGGTGTATCTAATGCTGGAACAACCCCAGACGATGCCGCAGATGAAATAGGAGCTTTCCATCTGTACAGTTTCACTGCCGTATGTATTTATTCCTGGCAGGTAACCACCTGGTTTACCAGTGTGGCTCACGTACTGCCGGTGTGAACAGGAGCTGGCAGGGACATGTAGGACACATCTTTGTCCATCTGCTTTGGCATGTGGGCTAAGAGGAGGTCGGTTCACTCTGCTGTGCAGCTGATGGCTGCGTATACTTGCTGCAGTGGGGCTGGGGGGAAGCAGATAGCTGTTAAATCAGTGCAGCTGCAAAACTGCCCCCTGAGGTGTCCATCTCCTGCATCAGCAGCCTCCTGGGTGGGAAGGATGGCTCCGTGCTGAGCTCAGGGCTGGCAGGGGCGGCGGGAGGGCAGATCGCCTGGCTGAGCATGTTCTGCAAGAGGCAGATGTTAACCAGAATTTACTGAAGGGTGAACTAGAGCTGTTCTGGATACCCTGGGAATCCTGGAGTGCATAGCCCCAGCTTGGGAAGGATGCTGGATCCATCCTGCATAGGCATTACACACTACCATTAGCTTTATCAGCCCAAGATTCTTCACTGTAGTATGCAAAGTTGACTTGGCAATAGCCCAGCATATTTTTCACATTCACGTGTGACTACTACACCTTCCCTTTGGATTGTCCACAGCTGCACATAAGATTCCTGTTAAGCATCTTAGGGTATAAGTGCCTTGAGACAGAAATGGTCTTTTGGGTTTGTGTTTATCCAGTATTTGGCTTCCTGCCAGTCTGGCCAAAGGCTTGAGTCCCTTAGTACCTCCACATCACACAGAAGGATTAATCATAACAATCCTCAGCCTCTCGCATGTCTAGGTGATGAATCCTTCCCACACCTCTGTCAGACCAGTGCCTACAGGAGACCCGTCGGTAGGGTGTGACTTTACAGTGCCCCAGTACAAAAAGTCCACGGACGTTTTTGCATGCACATTAAGCATCGAGTATCATGTGCCACTTTTGAAGTGCAGTAAGCTGACTCCTGTGTTGGGCTCAAGCTTTCCACGAGAAGCACTTTGCCAACGCAGAGTGGTTTGTGCTCTGAACATCACTGGCCCTTTTGCACGGATGGGGAAACAGATGCAGAGTAGGGAGAAGACTATAACCAGCAAGCAAGAGAAGGGAAAAAAAATTCACTGTTCAGACCTTTATGCTCTGTTCAGATCATGTTGGCTGCCCTGCAGCTCCCCATCATGGTGTCCTAAGTCCTGGAAGCCTCCCAAGTGTAGTTTTGCAAGCTGCCTTGAGCTGAGTGTAATGTAACCCTTATCTGCTGCTGCAAGTGAGCTGGAGGTGTCCTCTTGGAGGTGTCAGGATTTGACTCCCCTGCAGCTGCACTGCCCCAGCTGGTAAGACCCCATTGGCCATGATGGCAGCAGAGGTGTCAGTGGCAAATTTGAGGACTCAAGGAATGAGAGAGGCTTGTTGTTGGAAAGGTCTTACACACAGACTGACTTTTTTGTAGGAGGGAGTCCTTGATGTGGGTGTTGCAGAGGAGCCAGCTCTGTTTTGTGTTGCTTGAGTCACGAGGGATCAGTGCTTGCAGGAATAAACGTGCCAGTAGTAGCATGAGTGGGTGGGAGAGAAAAAATATTTGGGGTTGGTGCCTTCCACCTCCTGCTCTGGCCTGGCCCCCTCGCCTCCCCCCGTTCCTCCCAGCCACGGCAAAGACTGCTTGGCTGCTGCCAAGGAGGAGCAGTTGGAGTCTTTACCTCAACACATTGCTTGTGCAAATTAAGAAGCAGCATAAACAGGGAGGTGGCAGTTAAATGTGCTTTATCTGCCGGGACAGAGTCCCACCAAATGGAGTGGGAGCCGGGTGATAAATGCTCGGTCCTCTGGCCATCTGGCAACTCCTGCCAAGGGACTCAGCCTGGAATGTGCAACTTGCCAGATTGGGTTAATAATGTTGGTGTAATATCAGCCTTAATGCCTGGTTATGGTGCTGATACCTACTATTTCCTACACCTCCTTCTGGGGTGTGTCTGGACCAAGACAAGCAGCACTGACCGCTGTAAGGACTTAGCTGACTAAACAGGGATGCTGATGCATGGAGCTTTTGGTCACCTTGCAGCTCCTGAGAGTAGCTCAATGCATTCCTGGGCCTATTACTCTTTTTTTATTATTATTTTGCACCATTTTTCTCTAGTTCACCTATGTCCACTTGTCTCTTCCAGGATCTGGAGATTTCTGTAGCACAGGGAGCAGGGCTCATCGGGAGAAGTCACCAGGCGTTGTGTTACGGGATGTGGGTAGGAGCCGCGGCCAAACCAGTGCAGCTACAGTAGCTCCCTGTCCACCCCAGGAGGAGCGGCTCCTACCTTGATGTGAGGATGTGGGTGTTGCTGGGAAATCAAAGGTCATCCCCTGTTTTAGGAGGTGGAGGCTTGAATGGAGGAAGGAGAAGCTTACAGCCAACACCTGACTCTGCGTTTAATTATCTAATGTGTCAATGCACAAATATCAGCTCTGCAAACCTCAAACATGCAAAAATCCTGAGTCAACCCACTTCCCCTTGTCCCCCAGTCTGGGATTTCCATGCAAAGAGAATACACTGGGGTTCTTGTTTTCTTCTTATGTGGAAGCCTTCAGGGGACATGGTTTGCATTTGTCTTTAATCAAAGCAGCTGCCTTGAGGTAACCCGTAGGACCACAGGAGCTGGGCTTGGAGAGCACCTCACAAACTAATCAAAAACTCTGGGTTGGGCCCTGCCAGCTGGGTCACTGGGATTTTGTGGTTAAATACAGGGTCCCAGAACCCCACAGCAACAAGAGGACTAGAGGTAAAGCACTGCACACGAGTGGAGATGTGATGATGACAGGATTGGGCAGGGGTGTTCAGTACGGCTCTGAACAACTCGCTGGTAGGGCTGCAGCCTCTTCTGCTTCATGGTCTGTCCACTGCTTTCCTGAGGAGGATGGATGAAATAATACCTATGGGTATGACGGCAGGAAGGCATCTGGATTTGGATGTGTTGGGGCTTTTTTCGAAGCAAGGTTTCCTAGCATTTAGGAATGGCTGCTCCTGGTCAGAAACTTATCTCAAAAGATCCAAGGACCCCTTTGATAAATGACCAGCATGAGTTCACTGTAATGTGGACCAATTCTCTATAGAGCAATCACCTTCACAGGGAGCACCTTACATCTTTAAATCAGATGTCTTGTGGTTTACAGGGACTCCAGACAGATGAGTCTTAGATGAGAGGTTAAAGCATGTGCGATGCCCCATGGCCCAGGTGGCAGAGGGACTTGGGTTTGTCCCAGGGTGTTGTCATGGACACTGAGGGTTTCCAGCCATACTCCACTGTGGGGATTTCTCTTATGAGTTTTTTGTAAGCATGACTTTATTTTTGTATTTCCTATTGTAGGATTGGCGAAATTCCATTTTTGCTCACAACAGTACAATCTGATTATCCGCTGCAGTTAACATTTGCTCTTTGGGACTTTTAAAATAAGTGTTGCATTACTTTATGCCCCAGCTCCTCAACATATCCATCTATATTAGCACCTCCAGGCTGGTTTAACAACGTGTTTTATCTGCAAATGCCAGTTTAGTTTGAATTTTGCAGCTGACTTTGCTAAGCCATATTGCTGGTGATTTTGGAAAGAGCCTTGAGCAGTTTGAATGAGAGGGAACCTGTCTTTGTGCTCACTGCTTTTATGGTTCTGCTCTGTGTTAACCTGTCTGCACTTGGTCTGCGAGCCTCTTTGTTTCCCTGCGCCCTTTCATTGCGGGATTGCTTGTAATGCTGACAGGATCAATAGGGCCTTTGTACCCTTCCACCTTCCCCAGGTGCTCCCCTTTATTTAATGCCAGCTAAAATGTTTTAAACAAAGCACAGAGGCTCAGCCCACTTGTACTGGTTGGGTAGGTGCTATGAATTAGTTGGCAGGTTTTAATCCAGTAAAGCCTAGTTAACACTGTCCTTGTGCAGTAAGCTGATTATGATAAATAGGCATGCTGTGTCTTAGCAGATGCCTGAAATCAGATCAACCAAATGCAGTTAGACTGGCCAGGCGACTTTTTTTTTTCTTTCTTTCTTTCCTTCCTTCATTTTTTTTTCCCCCCCTTTTAACTCGCCCAGTGGTAACACTGCCTTGGCTTTGCAGCAAGGTCTGCTTAGGATGCAGTGATGGCAATTGGCAGCCGTCCACCCGCCGAGGTCACCGAGATTAGAGGAGCTTCTGGAGGAATGCTGCGAGCTCACGTGAACCCTTGGCAGCTGCTGGCTCCCTCGCCCTCCGGCAGCAGGGGCTGTGCACCCCTGGCCGGGAGCAGGCTGGGGGACAGTGGAGAGGTGTACGAAACCAGGAGGAGGTAGCTTCACTCCTGCCGCCCCCATCGGCAATATGCCCTCCACCCCTGTGCATGAGATGGGACAAGTGGGTTGCTTTGCCTTCCATCTCCCTGGTTTGCAAGTGTAGGGAAGCCTCTGGCTTCCTAGAAAGCAAAATGTCCTGGTGCACCGAGGGTCACACGCTTGGGTTTCACCACCAGCGCTGGGAATGTCCGTGTGCTCCTGCTCTGCTGTGCAGGGGACATGTCGGGACACGAAAAGCTGCCTCCATGAACAGGGAGACTCAGTGGGGTTTGGGAGTCCAGGGCTGGAGGGGGACCTCCGAACCCAGTAAGGAGCTCTCTGGTTTGGGGTGTCCCATCCCCCCTGGCCTTTACAGCTCATTGGTGTGAGAGTACTTTCCACAGTTCCCCAGGGATGATCCAGGACACCCCAGGTCTGCGGGGAAGGTTTCCAGTCCCCTGAGTGAGTATTTCAGCATTTCATGTCTGAATACCGGCTCTGTTGAGCAGTGTGGAGAATAAAGCTCCCATTTAGGATATTGCTGCTGCCTAAGAGGCTTTAGGGATTGTTAAAACTCTTGTCTCTCAGGAAATAGTCTGGCTTCATCTGTTGCCAATTAGAGCCATGGGGCAGCATGGAGGCCCGGGGTGAGTGTTTGCAGTTCGCCGACCTCTCTGCCCGTCTTTGGGGGCGAGGGGGTACCTCAGGAGCACAGAAAGGGGAGAAACCCCCATCACAAGGAGAAGCTGCCAAAGCCCACCAGCGGCCATGGAGTGATCAGGATGTGGAGGAAGGACCGGGCATCATTCAGCTCAGCAACAGCCTGAATTAGGGCTTCCCATGCATGCACGGATGGGGGCTGAAACATCATCCTACTTTTTAGATCTGTTTGCCTCAGGGGTATTAAAATAGCCTTGAAATAGGAAACAGGACATCAGCTGGCCAGCGGGAGAAAGCAGACCGTGTCCCTCCTGTGGTGCCCGGTCTGCAGGGGGGTCTGCCCCCACGTGCTCCCTCTGTCAGCACCCCGAAGAATGGGGCCCCTGGGGTAGTTTGGCCATAAATGAGACCAACTCATGTCTGGGTTTTGGACTGCCAGCAGCTCTGTGGTGAGAGGGTGGCCATAACCTCTCAGCGTGGAAGAGCACCGAGGACTCGCCGAACAGGAAATGTATAATAAATTCAATCTTCTGCCAGTCTCCAGGGGAAACCTCCTCTGAAGTGGTTGTAATCCTGCTCTGGGTTATTGCGCAGCACGCTGCTGGCTCTGCTCCTGCTGAGGGTGAGGAGGGAGCCAGGCGGCCGCGTGCTGCATGGCTGGACGTGCAACTGCAGGACGGCTCCCGGAGCCGGAGACGTGTGGAAAGCAGAATATCTTCAGGTGGTGGGAAGGGTTTGGTGGAGAACCGCCACTTCATGTCACCCGTCCACCCTGCCTAGGCATCCTGGCATCATGTGTGCATGGAGGGACAGTGTGGGGTGCCCCTCCAAGCCCTGCACTCAACAGATCGAGAGCTGCGGCTGTGGGTTCCCTTTCTCCCACTGTAGAGCAAACGGTGGGGTTTGGTTTCTGGAGCCTTTCACTACCCGAACCCTGCAGTGTTTGCATGGCGCTGACTTAAATTAGCGTTCAGCTCTCCCGGAGTGCCTCTTAGTGGGTTATGAGTTTGTAGAGCCAACTGCCTGGAAACCAGGTACCCCCAGGAGCTTGTTGACTTTGCTTTGTTGTTCATTTTGGATGCCAAATTTGAAAGGCAACCCGTGCCTTTGTACTTATTTCCAGCTTCTGTTGACCTACCACATTCTTCCAGCTCCAAGAGCCTGTGTTTCATTTACATCTATGTGCCAGTCTCCAGGTGACAGACTTGTCCCCTGGCAGGCTGCCCTGCACTCTGCCAAGGCAGCCTTTCCTCTGCAGCCGCTTGTCTGCCCTGTTATATCTGCTTTCAGGGTCAAGTCCCCAGTTCACCTCCCCTGGGTCCTATTCGGCTAGTAAGCGTTGACTCATCTGTGGTTTCGCTCCCATGATTTCATTCTTTATGAAATTGGGGCACGCGGAAGGCTAGACCACCCAGGAGATGGGCAGGCCACCCTTACTGGCCCAAGTGCTGCCCTGGAGAGCTATCAGTGCGATGCAAAGGGGCTCAAAACATCCCATTTCTGCATGCAGCTTTGTGAAGAAATGCTCCTTGGAGAGACATGGCTTTTATGGTGTACCATCTGCCCTGTCCTCTGTGCTTTACTGAGGAGGGGGAAAAACAGGGAGAGATGCTACAGGTCAGGGAAGGTCCTGAGGTGTCAAAGAGACAGATGGTGCACTAAACTTTGTAGTGCCGGAACTATGCTGTCAAGTGGCAGCATAGTCTCGATGAGTTAGGGAAAGACAACCTTTGCAATACACTTCTCTGGGTTCAAACACCCTTGGACAGGCTGTTCATAGGCCAGCAGAAGGGGGGGTCCCATGGTAGATATGTAAAGCCAGATGCCAGGGCTCTGCTTCGCCGAAGGCCTCTGCGTATAAGGAATGTGGTCTCATGCTGTGCAGCCAGTGAAGTCCACGTGGGGCTTCACAGGGGCTTGAATGGAAGAGGACTCAGAAAGTCCTCGCAGGTCATCTGGCCTAAAGCGATGGCACTTCTCGCCCTTGTTTCTAGGTACGTCCATGGAGGACCGTTGGGCAGGAGAGGGAACCAGCAGTGGAGAATCACTCAATGGAAAAACGCAAATCTCAGCAAAGCCTGGTACAGGAATTACTGAAGGGGAACGTAAAGCCTGCTTGGGTTTTGGGTTCTTTGGAGCTGTGTTTCTCCAGCTAATTAATTGCCCTAATGAGGGTGGGGCTCTTATCAGATCCAGGAGCGAGTCCACCTTGAGGAGAGTAGGGGAGGAAATGAAGGGTAGATTGACATACAAAGAGTGGTAGTGAGAGGTAAAGTTTGCTGTTGACCATGAGCAAATTCAATCAGGCTATGTCCTTTCCTCCTCACTTTGATGTTGAGGGGCAAACCCTGAGAGCTGTTTGCTTGCTGCAGAGTTGCTGGGAGCATCGCTGAAAGCCAGGGAGGGGAGCAGCCTGCACGGCTCCCTCCCACGGGAACGCCATGTCTGTTACCGCATCTCTTCTCACTGGAAAGGGGAGCGAAATCCCGGGAGCTGAGGGGCGGGCAGTCCTTGTTAATAATAAACAGGTGTGAGGAACATTTCTAGGCCTGAGCTGCAACAGCAAAACCAGTGATGCACAGTCTCATCCTCTGTGTGTGCGTGTCCCATATGTACACACAACCACAGCCTGACCCCACGGGTCGCTTCCCGGCAAGCGCTGTGACTGCCCGGGCAAGAGGGAGCAAGAACCAATTCTCCTCTGCCTTGAGAGATATAAAGCCCAGGTATGAGTGGTTATAGAAGATGCAAGCTCTTTCCTGTTTCTTATAGTTTTCTTATATATTTAAAAAAAAAAAAAACCAAAAGCAAACCCAATCTGACTGTCTGACTACAAGTCTGCATAGCGCCAAGAGATACTGCTGTGGGTGTCGAATGCTNTGAGAGATATAAAGCCCAGGTATTAGTGGTTATAGAAAATGCAAGCTCTTTCCTGTTTTTTATAGTTTTCTTATATATTTAAAAAAAAAAAAAAACCAAAAGCAAACACAATCTGACTGTCTGACTACAAGTCTGCATAGCGCCAAGAGATACTGCTGTGGGTGTCGAATGCTCCCAAACCTGCTGATGTTTGTCGGTGCTGCAGGTGTGCTGCTCCTCAGTGGGTCAGGGGCAGAAAATGTAGGTGGCGAGTGGGTGTGTGTAATGAAACCCCTGCGCCCTCGCGCCGCTGTCGGGTTGCATCACGCTTCAAATCAGACAAACAGATCGCGAGGCTGGGGAGCCCCGCCGTTCTGCCTGCTGACTAATCTCCCCTCCCCACGCCTCTGGCTGCGGAGCCCTGCCCGTGGGCTTTTGGCACGGATGAGCCCTATAGCTGGGTTTGGTAGGAGCTCCAAGTGGCTCAAATGGCCGGGGGAAACCCAAAGCTGGGGACCCTTCACCAAAGCGTTACATCCAACGGTGTTTCGAGCAGAGCGTAGCAGCAGCGAGCGACTCTCTAGAGCATGTGATGATACAGAATAAAAGCGTGGGTGGCAGGGGATGTTAACGTGCTGGCAGTAATTCCCAGCTCCGTGACAATGAACCACTGATATCATCACACATGCTGGGCCAGATCCGGCATTCCTCCTCTTGCCTGAGACCTTGATGAAAGCAGTGGGAATTGCCATCTGAGATAATGACTGCAGGATCAGGCGCATGATGACACCTTGCTTTTCTTATCTCGTTATCTCTGGCGCTGCCTCTCTCTCTCTCTGTCTCTTTCCACTACTTGCAATGTTTCATTCTGTGCTCACAAAGTGTAAGGACAGCCCACTGGAGAGCTCTAAAACGCACACGATCCCTGGAAACTCCCTGAGCTTATAGGGAAAATGCTCTTCCACTTTGTTTGCAGCAATTAAATTGCATCAGAAGATGCCCAAATCCATGTAAGGCCTTGCTGCTCTTACCCTGGGCAAGGAATTGCTGGATAGTCTGCACTTAGGAGCAGCTGAGGAGGTGGGCTGTGCAGGAGCATATGCAGATGGGGTCCAGGGAACCCTCTGCAGGAAGATGACCTTTGTTGGGAGACCACCTTCGTTAACACTTTTGAGACCCCACTCTTGACAAAGCCTGATACAGATTACATGCCAAAGAAACCTTATCGAGCATGTTTAGCCAGTTCAAGTGTTTGGATGATTGCTGCTGCCTCTGCTTTCATGCCCTGCTAGGGCTTCCCACAGTGTGAGCCATGGCACCCTGCATCTCTGCAGGTTGAGCTACTCTGGTTGTTTCCTAGCGGATCGCAGAGCAAATTCGTCTCTCCTTCTGCACAGTGGGAAGAAACGCAGGAAGTGTGAACCGTATGCACTGTTCAACTTCCAGCTTTCCTGCAAGATGTGGCCTTGGGGAAAGTGAAATGTTTCCCTTGCCCGGGAGGGCATCTCTGCCCTGCTGACAGGCACCCTGAATTAAAGTGGGAAGGACTGGTGTCTGCAGACAACCCCAGAAATGGCCCAGGAGGCTGATACTGCTCTTCAAGTAACACTAAGCACTAGATGAACAATGAAATCCTTCTAAATTTGCTTGAGTGAATTCAAAGGTAGTTGAAGCATCAGTCATGGCCTGAATTGGAAGATGTGCTACCAAAGCTGCTGGTGCTGGAGGACACACACACTGCTCTCCTCGGGGCCGTGTCACCCCTGTGCTCAGCATGCAACTGGAGCAAGTCACAAGCTTTGCTGCTGACTGGCCAGGTGACAAGGAGCACAGTGGCCCCAGAGTGGGGACCATGCGCCTCCCTCCCGGGCAGATACAGCATGTGCATCGTCTTTCACAGGAGGACGGATCCTGGTGCGGAGGTTGGCCGTCGGAGAGGGACAGAGAAGGCAGAACCATGGAGGTGTCTTGCTGCAAGCACGGGGGCATGACTGTGGCAGCCAGCCCAGGGCAGCAGGCTGTACCATCCCTCTGATGGGGAGGTCAACAGTGGGCCCACCTGGGGCCCACCATGTCCATCCTGGCAACTGCTCAGGGATCTGTGAGGCACAAGGCGCACTCCTGACCTTTGGGTGGGTATTAGTCAAAGTAAAGTTACCCCTTTATCCCAGCTGCCAGCTAAGGCTTAATTGGAACTGTAAGCACGACCCAGCTGAGTCTTCTGTTCATCTCTAGTATGGCAGAAGAAAAGATTCTCCTACCTGTTAGAAGAGAACTTGCTGAATTACTTACTTTGCGTCAACCCAAATTGTTAGAAATGGAGAATTAATCCAGGTTCAGTTAATAGAATGTGCACTGGTGATCTCTCTGCCCATGGGCAGGCTGGTACTCGTGTACTTGTGTACTCTCGTATTTGAACACTCTTCACACCAGATACAAGAGAAATGAAGAGAAGTTGAAGAGCAAGACCTCACCTTGGTTTGGGTGAAAGCAGACTGCTGTAACAGCTGCTGGTCTCGAGTGGGCTGTAGCCACAACAGATATAAATACTGAACTTTCTTCCCGTTTTTCTGTGTTGCCCAAGGATCCAGCCCATGCTACACTCCTTGAGTTTGGGCCCTGGGGCTGCTGACCCCCCTGTGTACCTACTGGAGCGGACCGAGGGGAACTGCACCGATGGGGACCCACCAAGGACAAATCCTCCATCGTTCAGACATGCTGAGGCTGGAAATATTTTTCAAGTCTGTTGGGTCAACTGTGTGTGTACTACTGGAGCAGACCGAGGGGAACTGCACCGATGGGGACCCACCAAGGACAAATCCTCCATCGTTCAGACATGCTGAGGCTGGAAATATTTTTCAAGTCTGTTGGGTCAACTGTCTGTGAGCCTCATCCTTTGAGGTGACAGTGGCCATAGTGAGGTGGATCCTAACTGTGTGGTGCCTTCAAGGACCACCATTTCCACCATGAGGGCTGGGGAGGTCGGCTCCCTCCTAGAAGAGGGTTAGTGGCACCATCCCACGGTGCCACTCGATGCAGGCCCTGGCCTCGGGACCAGGAGCTGTGGGATCCCTGCCTGCAGCCCCACACACGATCACTCCAGGCAGCTCTGTCTCCCCTTCTCTCTCTGCAGGACAGCATCTTTTTCCTTCTCTATTTCCCTTCTCTAAGCACTTTGATCTCTGTGTGGATTCAGTGCAAAAGCCGAGTGTTCCCGTACACCTTTTTTTCACTTGCTGTTGCATGTATCAGTTGCTTTGATGACATGTTACGGGTTTGTCTTAAAAATATTTATTTAGTTTACATCTAGTGCTGCAAGCACACAGGAAGATGTCCTTGTCAGCTTTAAAACACTTATAGCTGTGAAATAGCTGCTTTCCCAGGAGAGCACACCAGCTCACCCATTAAAGGATGTGCTCTCCTGCCTACTCATTTCACAGCGATAAAAGGGCCAGTCTGAACTATTACAAACACGGCTTATTTGCAGCTACAATAGAGCAAGTTGCTAATAGGTTTCAGCCAGTGTGTCTGAACATGGGACAGCCATGTGATCCTAATGTCTTCACATCACGTATGCGGTCTCATCATTTTTAAGGCGTGACGATCTGATCCAGCAATTCCTGAGCCAAACCCCATAACTCCTACTTGACTAGAGCATTTTTCGATTTAAGGACATCAAGAGAGGGAAACTCCACCACTTCCTTTGGTAGTTTGTTCCAGTGGTTAATCATCCTCGCTACTAAAAATGTGAGTCTCATTTCTCACATGAACTTGGTTGACTTTTGCTTCCCATCACTGCATTTTTGTGCTGCTCTCATTCACCGTATGCAGTGGAAGCAGGCCAGATAACTGAGAGCATTTCAAGTTCAAATTCTAGAAATCCTGCAAAATTTTCTGTAGCACTGTGGCTAATTTTCTCCAGGGAAGCGATAGACAAAATATTCTGCAGCAGCTGGTGAGAAATAACCCTTCTGACTTGGAAGAATTGACCTCCACACTCTCCTCCCTCTCTGCCTCCGATTCTGTCACAATTTTTTCTTCTGCAGATAATTAAGAGGGAATCCCCTGTTGGAGGAAGAAACAGAAATAGAAAAATCCCTTTTCAGGAATAGGCACTATGTAGCTAATCAAGCTGGGATTGCGTTGTTAGGAGGAACCTTTCATAAATCAGGCCCGCAGCAGCCCACAGCAAGAGCATCATTTTTAGTCCTGCAGAATAAGCTGGCTGACAGCTTGCTGTACAGATGCAATCTACTTCTTATGTGTGACAGCAAAAGAAAATGCCTGAATATGAGTTTAATTACAGTTGTTTTTATAAATCCTTTGCGATGCACATTTCAGCTAAAACAACCTTGCAATTAATCACGTAGACAGAAGCTTGCTGTAACCAAAATCTGACATCAAATCTGTCTCTACTTCCATATCCTTTCTTGAACTCTGAGCTAAAAAGAGAAGAAAAAAGTTTAAGAAGCTGAAAGTCAGAATTCCTGTATATGGGTGCTTTTGTAGTATGGTAATGAGGCTGAAGTTACAAGCTGGAGCTATTAGCATTTTACAGCAAGGAAATATCAACACAATTGCTGCTTGCTGATGGGCTTCGTCTCCCCCTGACCTGTGCTCACTGGAGAATTAATGGGATGGTATTTGACATGACAGCAATGCACTCGTAATGTCTCGTAATCCCAAATGTCAGGGTCAAAACTCATGTCAGTCATTCCTCTGGTTTGTCTCTAACCTATCCAGCTGACACGAGTGCCTGAACTGCCTGGAAGGGAAGAAGGGAGGGAAGGAGGGAGAGAGGGAATCATTTGCAGCAAAGTGTTTAATGAGTGTCCACCACAGGACAGGGTTTATTTCTGGCTGTGTGGCCACCTCCTTCTGCACTGAGCTCAGCATGTCACATCACCTCCTGCCTCCCTGGACCACGTCTGCGTGGTAGCCAACGTGACAGACACTCACTGTAGCTTCTCCCAGGGTGTCCAAAATGATCCGATTTAGGCTGACAGCTACAATACACAGCAATAAATATGTATTGTAATGATCCTGTCAGTCGTGACTGGACTGGAGAAATGACTGCTACCCAAGTACTGAATTTGCAGAGAAGAATGGAAGTTGCATAAATGAATAAAATTGCCTGCTGTGAAAAATGGTGGTGTTAAATCCTGGCCCCAATTAAGTGCTTTGGGGTTGGGGTTTGGGGTGGGATCTTTTTTTGTTTTGGTTGAGAGAGGTTTTTTGCATGTCTGCGTGCTTGCATCTAGATACAGCAGCCTGGAGGATGTCAGGATCAACTTGCCCAAGTCATTGTCTGGTGAGCTAGAAAACTGCCCCGTTTACGGCTGGAGGAAGGCATTTCTCACAATATTTTCAAGACTCGCTCCAGGTCCAATGCCTGTGTGGTCCCCATTACTGCCTGCCCTGAGCTCCTCCCTCTCTGTGATGTACAAAGTGATCTATGGCTCCATGTTCCCACTTTCCCTCGGACAGTGCCACAATTTTTCCCTTATCTTCTTAAGTTCAACCCTTTTCTATTCTTTTCACTCAGAGGTGCTGGAAAAGGGGGTCCTTTCTACCCTCCAGGATGTCAGTCGAAGAGTCTTGCTGCCGTCACTGACCAACGTGACTTGTCCTCGGAAAGCCAGTCCTGTGTTTCGCCACAGGTATCTGATGGCTTTGGGCATGGGATCCCTCCTCTCTCTCTGCAGGTCCTACCCTGCATTCAGAGGGATGTTTGAATGTCCCCCATAATTCCTGTCTTGGTTATCTTGCTACATGGTGGCAGGCAGGAGTTTCTGGTCTCTTTTGGAGTGCAGAAACCATTTGGAAAGAACAACACATGGTACACTGTCCTCTGAAACAGGCAGAGCATTGCCAGCACTAAAGGGCTGGAAGATCACAGGTGGCTTTTCCGAACATCAGGCCCCAGTGTTCCTCTAGGGTGGATGTGCAATGCAGGAGCCTTTCACTTAAATGTCAAGTGAAACACAAAATGAGTATGTTCACGTCTGGCTGCAGAGTATCTGGAGCACTTCTCTTGTTCATTTGTGCCATGGGAACCGGAGAGGACGAGAGCAATAAGGCCCCTGATGAGTCCCACTTCCACGTGGTCCCAGAGCTCTTCCTGCTGAAGGCAGGCAGCCCCGAGCCCCACTCGCTCGTGCCCGCAGCTGATCACCCCATTGCACCAAAATCCAAAGTGTCTCAGACGGGGAGAGCGGGCTTTGGCTGCCTCCGGCCCCGTCCTGGTTTCCAGCTCTTTCACAGGAGCTGGAAAAATCAAGCCTTTGTCCTGCCCAGCATCATGAGGCCAGGCTTCCTGCAGGCAGGGACAATGCCCTCTTGTTAAGGGATAAAGCTGTAGGGAGGAGGCTGAGCCCCGCAACACCTTCCAGCACCAGCCCCTGGGGCCTGATCTAAATTGTGTGAAGGTGAGCCTTAAATGAAGGAAGGATGCCTACCTGCTGCTCCTCCGGGCACCCTGGTGTCTGCGCCATCTCCATCTTGCAGGTTTCTCTCCCTGCAGCAAGAGCAGCAGAAGCAGACACATCTACCTCTCACCTGTTTGGTTTATTTTACAACCTGGGTATTATCTTAAAATACAGCCACCTACACCACACTGGGGTGGATGGCCAGCACAAAGCAGACACACCGTTTCATCCCTCTGGGCTTAAAGCTGCCACATGGAAAGGGCAAAGAAGGTCCAAAGTGTGAGCTGGTCAAGCTGAGCCCTCTGGAAATGACAGTCTAACTTGTGTCGATCGGAGTGAAATCCCACACTGAAACTTCTGTCTCATGCCAAACTTATTGTAGGTCTGCCTTAGGCAGGGAGGACTCATATCTTTGCTCATGGCCCCTGTAAGGAGCTCTGTGTGGCTCCAGGCCACCTTGAGGAGAGGGCTTGGGCGGGTGGTGGGAAAGGGGAGCAGATACTTAATGTGCCTTTGGGAACGACGTTGGAGTATTGCCAAAAGGTGTAAATAGCTCTCCTGTGGTCTCCCTGCTGCAGTGAGGGTGGTTTCTCCCCTCTTTAAACACACCAGCAGAAAATGCATGGGCAGTCTTGTCATGCTGACCTTGTGACAAGGTAGAGTTGCCATATGGTGCCACCACAGGGAAAATACATGCTGAGCTGTGATTCTCCAGGCCTGTCTCATCCTGGTGCTGCATTTCTGTGGCTACGACTTTTCTCTCCCTTTGCCTTCCCACCACAAGAAGGGAGCGGATAGAGGGAACCCTTGGGAAGGTCTGTCCCTTCCACATCCCTGGCTGCCTTCCCTCACTGCCCCTGGAGGTTCGTGTTCAGAGGCGTCACACCATGTGTGTGCTTTTTAGTGGGATACCTGTGTGGTCTGATGGTATTTCTGGCTAGCTAGCAGCGCATCATGCATGGAGAGTGCTGCTACTGTCCGTGTGGTATAGGTATAGAAAAGAGAGTCCCTGTCACCATGCATTTGTAGCTCATCGCAGTGCCAGGCGCAGCCCCAGGACTACGCTAGCAATATCACAAATGTGCTTTATTCCCGGAAAAGCTTTAGTTGTTGTTCATGGGTAGCCAGTTCCCGGGGTTGCTAGGATAAAAAAAGGAGTGGCAGTTTCAGCAGCTTGTTGTCCGTAGGCTCAAGTGGCACGACAGGAACGCTACCACTGCGCAATGACCAATTTCTTGAGGACTGACCTCCCTTGGTGGAACAGTTTCTAAAGGGAAAGCTGTTTCACGTATCTCCAAGCCCCATGGGTTCAGGTGCCCATGATCTTTCCAAATCAGTCTAAATAAATATTTTTTCCCTTTCCTGGTAGATAAGAGATGTATTGTAAACAACTGAAAACTGTCAGTGATTCAGCTGATGGAATATGTGTCAGATGTCCTGATTCCCAAAGTAGCACCACTAAGGTCTGGGTGGTGGCGTGTCTCAGCGACCAGCTTTCCCAGCTGGGAAGCTGGGAAACTCAAGTTTCCAGTTTGAGCTGGAAGCTCAAACCACACTTCCTATAGTACTGCCTCTCGGGGTGGGGGTGGGGGGAAGGGGATTCCAAGAGGTCCCGGGGGTGCAGGAAAGGGAATGTGCATGTCTGTACCACACTCCTGGAGGAGGAGAGTGGTGGGAACAAGAGCTGAGCATCAGTCATGGAGGGTCACTTCACCACCCCCTCCCAAAGTGGGCTTCCAGTATCACCCTGAGCAATGCTGGACAAATGTTCTGGCAAGTGACAAATTGTTTCCCAGCTCAGCCCCGTTCCCTTCCCACCCCTTTTCCCTGTGAGTCGACTTCTGCCTACACAGATGCTTCCAGAACAGCCTGAATGCCCCCTTCGTTGCATGCTGATGGGATGGTGAGTTTGTACTGATGAACACTTTCTTCCCCTGGATTTCTAGATTTTCCTGCATGTAGGCAGAGAGCAGCGTGATGGTGTATGACTGAAGTCCCTGCTCACAGTTCATGAATAATAAAGGCTGCCAAAGCTCACAGCCCGAAAGCTGTGTTTTGTAAGGCCTCCAGCACACACTCACGCAGCAAACATCTGCAGTGGTGTGAAATGTGACAGCCCCGTGCTGATCTTTGGCCAGAGGTTACGCTCCCCACCCCGGAGCTGGAGGAAAAGATGGTGCAGGATGGTCCGGCCCCTCTAGCATGACAACCTCTGGTTCAGCTGGGACCTTTCTGTGGATAGCTAAGTAAAGGAAAGCGAAGCAGAACCCTCTGGGTGCAGGAAGGATGGAGCGAGCAGCAGTTTATAGGATTAGCGTTTTCCTCCTGCTCTGGAGGACTGGCTATTACTCACCTTATCAGGACTGTGGGATGGGACTATCTGGTAGCCATAGGCTATAAGGTAGCCCTAGAGATCCTTTGCCACGACCAGTCCCTGTCAGAAGGGGCATTTCCCAGGAGGAACTTGGGGAGGGATGGGGGAAGTGCCTGGCTTTGAAATTTTTTCTTTTTAATTAAACAAGAGAGTCTTAATAAACCTGGAAATCCCCCCTTTAAATTTGATACATCAGCCTCTTCCAGGCCGCCAAGCCCTCGGGGAGGAAGTCATAGGAAGTGAGATTAAATGCACTTGAAGTTGAGGGACCAGAGAGATGGGGACCCAAGGCCTGTCTGCACTTGTGTGAGCCAAAGCATCAACTGAAGGAGCTCATTTGAAAGTAAGCCTGTATAGGAACAGCCTTTCTCAGAGCAGACCACCCTTTCCCAGGAACGTGAGCTAAATAAGACGACTTTGTCTGTACCTATAAGGGCTTGCTGGGGGAGCAGTTTGCAAACCGAGCGGCGAGGCAGTTTCTGTTGCAAGAGTTCCTGCGCATGAGGCGGTTTGCCATATCTGCAGGGGAAATCAGCTATGTCACTCCACGGGCTCTTTTCTGCCAGTAGGAAACTGTGGCGAAGACTCGTACTGTAAGCAGCAGCATTGTATTGGGAAGAGTTTCCAATACAAAGTTGACTTAAGAGAAGCCAAGGCTCTGCTCTGGTTCAGCTGTGTGTGTCTGGCAATACCAGTATAAGTCACCACTCAGGTCCTGCTGGGCTCAGATCACACCCCTCCTACAGAACAAAGGTGAGCAAATGCATGACAGGTTATAATCCAATTTTTTTTAACTTTCCTATTTTTAAATGAATGGCATTTTTGTTAGTATTTACTTCCACATTTACTTCAGCTTAAGTATAGTTATGTATTTTATAGGGTTAGCGTATGGTACCCTCCTAATTTGCCCGTGAAATGCAGGGGTGGAACATAGTCCTACTGGCACAAAACACTTTAGTGCACAGAATGAAAACTGTAACGGGCAGAAAGTGATGGGGAGGTTTTATTTTATAAAGATGCTCAAGTGGGCTGTGCCATCAAAAGGATACAAAGTGGAAGCCACATCCTGCCGACTTGGCTAATCCATAAAAGAGCTTTCAGTGTTTTCCCTTGGAGTAACAGCTTTAAATTTTAATAAGCTGTAGTGTACTTTCACCGGATGTCATAAGCTGATACAAAGTTTAAATGGGGTTAAGTAAGTAGGAGCCTAGGAGAAATGAACATAAAAGACGCAAATTATTTCCTCTCTTTTACAAGTTTATTTCACTAGGTTTATTTTGGGAAAAAAAAAATATTTAATTCAAATTATTTTTTTTCTCCTCTGGATGATTCAGATGTCAGGGGAGGAAGACAACACTGGAAGTAACCATAGAGCAACTTCAGCAGAAAGGACACTCAGTAAAAAGGAAGAAATTAATCAAGTTATTAATTCAGGTTACTTTGTCATTTAATAGATTTTAGGATAGTTACCAAGTCACAGACTTGTGTGCCTGAACGTGATCCACACAAGCCTGTAAAACAAGGACTTTAAGGAAGACTCCTTGAAAGCTCATCCAGCCCACCCCTACCCCAGGGCAGGATCGACTCTGCATAAGTCTTTCCAGACAGAATTTTGTTCATCCCATTCTTGGGGCCCTCAGCAGTGGAGAACCGCAGCCTGCCTCAGCGAGCGACCCCAGCGCCGGCACCCTCTGCCACCCAGAAGCTTCCCTCCACCTACAGCAGATGCGCCTTCCTGCACTTTAAGCCCATTACCCCTTGCGTTACCGCTGGTGAAAGAGGAGGTCTGGTTTATCTCCCCCTTTGCAGCTCAGGGTGGGCTGTTCGCAGCTTCCCCCAGCCCACCGGCTCCAGCTGGTGCCTCTTTCCCCACCGGCCAGCCCTGCAGCTGCCTTCTAGATACCCTGCAGCAGACCCAAATACCATCTCGGGTGCTATCCAGAGGGTAGACCAAAGCCTAGACCTACTTTTGACCTGTTTTCTCTTTGCAAAGGTGGGGTAAAGAGCTTTTCGGGCATGGGATGTGCAGTGCCATGCTTGTACTGGAGTAAGAGAGGGAGTTTGTAGTCTGCATCATGACCCACTGGTCGCCCTGTCTGTGCTATGCCTGGGGACCCCTGAGAACATGCAGGGGCTGTGGGGTGGGTTTTTTTTCTGCTACTGGCAATGCTATAGAAAACAGAGGTGTAATGTTTTTTACTGAATGTGTTCCTTTTGTTTGCTTATACTGGTGTAGCCCACTGAAATTGCTCCAAAACATTCTCGGCTAAAAGCATGAGCTGCTCCATTTTGAGCTTAAAAAGTCATTTCTGCACCTAGGAGCTGTACTCATTCTCCACGGAGTGGGCAGAGTAACACGCACTGTGCAGTGGATTATATTTATGTGATTATACCCTCTAGGCAACAACCTGGTGCTTAAGAAATGAGTCAATCAGAAAGACCAAGGCAGAGGGAATCGGATTCAGTGATGATAAGATTTGCTTCCAAAAGATCTGGACCAAAGTAACCAATGTTTCTCCAAGATATGCTTGTCCTAACAGTCAATTAAATGGCACGTGTAAGAATATTGTCATTTGATGGCTCCCGGCAGTCTAAGGAAGCAGCAACCACACACAAGGGCTAGGATTTGCAGCAGGAGAGGCTGGTTGGGTACCGATGGGCAGGAATAGCTGGGAGATGTGAGCAAAAACCCAGCCAGGCTGATGATGGCTGTTACTGTGGGGGAGATCTGCCAGGGTGGAAGAGGAGCAGGTTCCTGGGAAATACATCCAGGAAAAGGGAAGAGACAGGACGAGAAGGCAAGAAATGCGTGCGGGGAAACAGCAGCAGGAAGAGGAAAGAACAAATGGGAACTGGCAAGTTGATAAAAGAACAAAAGGGCTTTGTCTCACATTAAAGGCAGCTAACTACACAAATCATTTTCCCATGTAAGCAATTACTGCAGCTACCCCAGGGATAGTACGTGGTTGCAAATGGGAAGATGGGTTCTTTGCATTCGTAACTGGGTCTGGCAAGTGCTGCAGCAATATGGGTCGTGATGCTCTTGGCCATATCAGGCAAACAGAGAAATTGAAACTTGATTGTGCAGATAGCTGGAATCCCTGTTTTAAAAATGACCTGTCCATCTGCACCGGGGATTAAGTCATCAGCTCGTGGAACAGAAAGAACAGTGGCTTCTAAAAGGAGATGGGAGGTTTGGTTTATTCCTCTTTCACTCCTGACAGCAGCTGTTGACAGCAGCTGGCAGCAGTCAGTGGAGTCACGTAGGCATGAGTCAGGTAAAAATCAGACGTAAGTCTGAGATTCCCTTTCAGCCTGATTTTCAGAAGTGCTGAGCGCAGACAACTCCCATTCAAGCCAACGCACCGTTTAGCTTACTTCTGTTTTACAGCAGCAGAGCTGGGAACATAAACCAGGGCTGAAAGATGCTGGGGCCACAATAAACCGAAATTCAGTTGTTTCTTCCTAATTGTATAGTCTGTGGCGTGCATTTTTTTCTAATTCTTTGGGAATAGTCACTTATGATGATGGATTTGTTAGAGAATGTAGATTTAAAGTGAAAAATGTATGAACTCTTTTTTACTGAAAATGCCCAAGCAGTTACTAATCCTTTTATTAGTTTTCTGAGGCTTGGGGAAAATGTTCCAGTTCAACATGAAATCATATCTATGGGGCCATAAAGTGAGGGGGATGGTTGTCCTGCCACAGAGTCTGCATCTGATAGTACATTTCACTCTCTAAAATCAGCTTTTGACAACAGGTTGAGACAAATTCGTAACCAGGCTCTTAGTTCATGATCTGATCTGTTTTGTTAGACTTTGTCAAGAGCAACCAAGTCGTGACACTGATGATGTCTCAGCTTGACAGTCTCCTATTGCCACTGCTCGGCTGTCCTTAGCCCTGGGTATAAATTTACCTGTCTTCCAGCTCTCCGTTTACCGGCACAAACTTATCTCACTGCTTGTGCTGTAAGTGTTTTGACATCAGCCGCTCCAAATTTAGAAACTGATGTTATGGAAAACTTAATAACATTAAAGAAATGCCAACCCATCTTCTCTGCTGTCTTGTGCTATGCTTTGTTCGTCTGAGGAATTTCTTGCATTTCACAACTAACCGGAGGATGCGGGTTCAGGGTTGTGCCCCAGCAGGGATATGATGCAGCTCAAGCCCCAGACTAGGACTCCACAGCGTATAGGTTACCCTCTATCCACCTCCCTGACTGATCTCCTATGAGGCTCTTGGTCTGCCTTCCCTTCAGTCTCCTTTCCAGCAGCAAGAGCTTCTCTCTGGCTTTCTCTCACCTTCGGTCTTGCTGAGGTTTGGGGTTAACCCTTTGGGGTGACAAGCACACTTGTAGCACCCAGCACAGGGCGTCCCTTGTCTCAGCCCAGGCAACTCGAGCCCTAGAAACTTGGGTGATCCTGTCTCTCTTGCTTCCCAATAAATGGTGTTCATTTATTCATCTAAGCTCCTTTTTAAAGCTCCTTTTGAGTGTTATTCTCTCCAAAAGGCAGCATTTTGCTCTTGAGCAATGCCTGCTGGATGCTACCCCAGTGGATGCTGTGCCCTGAGGGCTTTTACCTGCAGTGGGGGTCCAGCTGTGCCCCCCAGGAGCTGGGGCCACCCGTCCCCAGCTGCAGCGAGAAAGTTTCCCTTTGCAGCACTGAGAAAAAGGCAGAAACAAAGAGCCCGGAGGAGGTGGGGAGGGGAGAAGGGAAGAATGATCTAGGTTAGGGGAAATACAGCCTGGAAAAAAAGGAAAGGACCAGCTGATCTGAAAGCCCCGATAAAAACCCGAGACAAAGGACGCAAGAGCCTGGGAGATTATCAAGGGGAAGCGGGAGGAGGAGCAGAAAGATGCAGCAGAACCTAAGTGGGAACGATGTAAAGTGCTGCAGGGAGGAGGGGAGTTTCCTACCTAACGCGGAGGGTGGTTTAAGTTACTCAACCACCTCCATTTACAGGAATCGAGCCCCTTTCTCCCTTCTGGCTGGGAGCACCTGACGAAGGAAGGAGCTGCTCCAGCGGGGAAAAGTATCCGTGTCCATCCCACAGCCCTGACAGCACCAGCCCCGATTGCTCATCTATTTCCAAGTACAACCGAGTCATTTCGCTGGTGGGCAGAGAAGTCAGGGACACTCTGCGTCCAGTACCCTGCAGCGGAGGAAGCATTAGTACTGCTGTTGTTAGCCTTGTTATTTTCTTCTAATAAAAAGGTGGTCATGACTCACTCCATTAAGAAACAAAAGCAGAGCTGTAATCTACTGAAAGGCAGTTGTTTGGATGCTCAGCATTAGGTGTGTAAAAGGAGGAAGGTCAGCTGCAGGTCAGGTCGGGTGATATACACCCTGCCGCCAGTACAGGCCAAACTTTGGGTATTCCCCAGAGAGTTTGTTTTCTGGGCTGGTATGATTTGCCCCCTCCTTCAGACTAGCACTTCAGCCGGGGGGACGGGGGAGGGGAAGCTCTCTTTCCCACCCCTCCACATTTCACTTGGGTTTCCTGAGAGGAAATGATGCTCTCGTGTGACTGCGCTGGCCCCCTCCTTCCTCCCTGGAGAGAGGAGCACGCTAGCATCTGCCCGCAGCCCCTCTTCCCCTCCCTGTGCCGCACTGGGACCAGTTGGCCAGCTGGGCTGTTACTGGAGGCTGAGCCCCAAGGGAGCCAGGCTGCTTCTCGAGGAGGAAGAAGCGGGTCCTGAAGCTTGAGGCTGGGAGGCAGGAAAGGCAGGTTGTGTTCAGGCGGTGCCAGAGGTTTCCTGTGTGAGCGGGAATAAGTCACTGCGCCCCTGCCCGTGCCAGATTCCCCACCTAGCGAAAAATAAAAGGGAGGACTCGGCCTGGCCATGGGATGATGTGAAGGGTTTTGTCATGGCTGTGGTGATGCACTTCTCATGGTGGGTTTCCAGTTCTGGCAGGGACCTCGCCGGTGCGTGGGGATGTCTAACCCAGCCACACAGCGGCTCTGGCAATGCCCATCTGCCTCCCAGGGTGGGTGCAGAAGAAGGGAAGGAGCCGGGCTGCCATGACGGCAGTGGCCAGGTGAAGACAACACCCACGCTAAGACGCGCTGTGAACATCTGCCCCTACCCTCAAGCTATTTCTATTTTTGTTCCATCTCATACCCTGACTGACTCAGAGGAAGGGAGCGAGGGGGGTCAGGTTAGAAGGAGCCAGCCAGGGGCTGCAGGGGGCTTGAAAGAGGAAGAGGAGGAGGTGCTTCGAAACCAGTGGTTGCTATTCTTTCGATCAGCTTGAACATTTTCCTCACACAGCCTCTTTCATGCTTCTCTGTTTCAGCTGCAGGCAGTTTGAGGCAGGGATGGCACTTCCTGCCTGCTGTTGAGGGGAACATACTTTCAGGGCACCATCAGAATAAATGACACCCTGCTCGCAGAGAGCTCCACTGTAATCTGTCCCGGCTGTAATGAGCTTGGCTGGAGCTCATCCTTTTGCCTAACCTCTTCCAGAGTTTTCCAGGTTTTTTGGTTTTGTTTTTTTGGGGTTTTTTTTTTTTTTTGGTCACTTTACGAAACTTATCTACAAGGAAAGGGCGAGTGCCAAATTTCCTAATTCCTGTGCGTCTTAGTGTCGTGACTTCTGGACATAGGCACAGACTGAGGTCTGCAGCGTCAGTCTTGCAGGTCCTCAAGGCAAAGTCTTGCATCCTAGAAGTTTGCCATGAGGAAAGGGACATAAGACCCACCCCAAAGAGCCACGCCAGCAATTTTTTTGTTGCAGGTGGCCCTCCCATCCCCGACCCCCCACCCCCCCTCCACAGCATTAATTCTGCAGAAATGGCACATCTTGCTTTGTCCCAAGCTGTTACTCCTTGTTTCCTCCTTTACTGCCAGGCTGTAAACTTCGGGCCGGGTAACCACATCCTCGGGGCTGTTCCCCAGGCAGTCCACGCTCATTGTTCGGATATTGGCGCTGCCTTTATGCAAGAAGCTGCGGCCCAGGCAAGGGACCCAGCTCTTTCCGAGGGGAGCAGGCAGCTCCCGTCCCCTGCGCTTGCAGGCAGGTGCAGGCAGACCAGCCCGTGCTCGGGCTTTGCTCGGGGTGAGCACGCACGCAGTGAGGGGGCAACAAGGGGAACCGAAATCCCCTTTGCAACCTGGTGTGAGAAACCTGCCCCAGCGCTGCCCTTCCTCCCCTCCTCCTCCTCTCTCCCCGGCCCCCCCGGCACCCTTCCCGGCTGCCCCGGCTGACGGAGAGCGGTGATGCTGGGATGAGCCTCAGGCCGATGACTGAAGAATTTTTGCGGCGTTTTTCAGCTTCCTCTGCCTCCGAGCCTGACTAACGCTGCCTGCGCGGCCGCGGCCCCCGCCCGCTGCCCGCGAGTGAGGGAGGGGATCCCCGCCAGGGGGCGGTGCGCCGGGCGGCGCGGGGCGGGGGATGCCCATATTTGGAAGGCAGGCGCGTCACTCCCCTTATATGGGCAGTGTCGTCAGGGCCCGGCCTCCCATTCATATAAATGCCCGGTGGCGGCGGCTGGGATTCCCTGCCCGGGCTCGGCGCGGTGCCTCCCTCCCTCCCTCCCGTCCCGCCGCCGCGCTAGCCCCGGGACTCGCCATCGGGCACCCTCCCGCCGCTCTCCCCGCTGCTGCCCCGGCTCCTTCGGGGCGCGACCCACAGCCGGCATGAAAGTCACCTCCCTCGACTGCCGCCAGCTGAGGAAGCTGCTGCGGAAGGAGCCCTCCCGCTGCCTGGTGCTGGACTGCCGGCCCTACCTGTCCTACTCGGCCTCCTGCCTCCGCGGTTCGCTCAACGTCAACCTCAACTCGGTGGTGATGCGGCGGGCCCGCGGCGGGGCCGTGCCGCTCCACTTCGTGGTGCCCGACGCGGCCGCCCGCGCCCGGTTGCTGCTGGGCGGGGAGGGGGCGGCGGGGAGCGCCCGCCTGGCCGCCGTGGTGGTGCTGGACCAGGGCACGGGGCACTGGCAGAAGCTGAAGAAGGACAGCACGGCCCAGATCGTCCTCAACGCCCTGCTCTCCAGCCTGCCGGAGGCCGGGGCCAGGGTCTGCTTCCTGAAAGGTGAGAGAGGTGGCGGGGAAAGGAGGGGGGGGACGAGACAGGGGATGGGGGAAGGGGCGCAGATCGACCCTCAAACACCCCCCCCTCGGGGTGGTGGCGGCCCCGCCGTGCTCCTGTCCCCTCTCTTCCGTGAGTTAACCTGATTATGGGTGGAGGGCAGGGAGGTAACGCCGGGATTTCGTTTCTTTTCCACCCACTAGAACTAAATCCCGGATAGACTCTGCGGGCTGAGCCCAAATGCCTTTCCGCTCACCCCCGCCGCACGTTTAAGAGGCTGATGGAAAGCAAAGAATATTAGGGAAAGAAGGGCAAAAGTTACAGGTTATCAAATGGAGAGTTCGGGGACGAGAGAGTTCGAGGCTCCGTGGGAGATGAAATGAGCCCCGCGGATAAGCGGGCAGCCGGGGGCACCGCCGCTCGCTCCCCGCCCGGTGACACGAGGCGGCCCGTGTTGGGCGCCCGAAACCCGGAGGTCGGTGCCCGCTCCTCCACCCCGGGCGGAGAGGTTTATCTCTCCATCGGGCGTACCGAGGCTGTCAGGGGAAACCCGTAGCCGAAACTCTGGGGCTTGTCGGGGGACAGAAATGCCTCCTCCCCCCACGTGTATTATAGCCCTTTGATTGCGGTTCTTTGTTTTCCTTCCGTGTGACCCGGGGAAAAAAAAACGATAAAAAAAAAAACAGCCCGCCCTTTCTGTGCCCTCTCATCCCTGCCTCCCCTCCGTTCCTCCTGGCAGCGCCTTTGTCCTTTCGCCCTCTCTGTTTTCTCAGCCCCCCCCTCCTTCCCCTGCGCCTCCCCTCGAAGCGGGGCACTGCCCGGCCGTAGGAGTTCCTAAACAACCCCCCTTGCCATATCCTGAGGCCACGGGGAGGCCGCAATGGGAGGAGATAAACCGGGCGATGTTTCTTGAATAAACTCTGCCCCTCTGTCCTCACCGGCTTCACTTTTAGTAAGCCTTTTAGCACACTAGTTTTTGACCTGATGTGCCCAGTTTGTGCCTCCCATAAAGAACAGTACCCGGAGGGCATCCCCGCCGGGGTAGAGGCTCCTCCAGCCTGGGCATCGCCTGGTACCAAGGGGAGGGGAGACTCCCAGGGCGGTTTGCCACCACCCTGGCTCTGTCCGGGCACTGCCAGCCTGCCCTGGGGTCTGACTGTCGCCCCAAAAGCACCAATTCTGCCGCTACAGGACAGAGATACTCGCACAGTGCTGGGCCAGTCAAATCCTCAGGGACCTTATTAAACTAGCGATGAAGAAACATCTCCAGGGTCGCGCTGGGAAGTCTGTGGCAAAGCAGGGGCTGAATTAAGCTCTGCTGACTCTCAGCCTGCTCGTTTAGCCACAAGATCGTCCTTCCCTCCTCGTGTACCGGCCCCACGCTTTGAAGTGGTGACTGTGGGCAGTTTATCTGGGGTGGGGTTTTGATGTAGGCTCTGCTTTGTACCTTTTGTGTATTGCAAAGTTTCTTATCTTGAGAGCCTGTCGATTTAAGGCTGAAAAGAGTCCCCCTTAGTGGATGAGAAAGTTTCCTCCTTTTCCTGTTGCTGTTCCCCTTCGCTTTGCTGGAAGTGCTCTGGGTCGCAGGATCAGACCCTTGAAGTCTGTAGCTCCGTTTCGGGTCCGGTGTGGCCCGAGGAACTGGTGACGCAGTGGGCAGCGCTGCTGATTCACTTGGGGTCACGGACCCCCAGGAAGCTGTTGTGGTTTGGGGGAAGATCTCTGTGACAGTGGGGATATAAATAATCCTGAAGCACTGGGCACTGATGAGAAGAAATGGTCTTTTGGGGGTCTGTAGAACCGACTTTGCAAATAATGGGTTGTAAAACCACCAGGAAAAAAAAAATCCTTGAGTATATTCCTCTTCTCCCTAGAAGTGGGGGAGCTGGGAGGAGGTGTTGGCTACTTAAGGGCTACGGTGGTCTCTCCTTGGAAGTTGCAGTGATAAGATATGAGCAGGTCACCAAGCACCCTGGGGATCTGGCCCCAGGCAGGGCAGCTACCACAGAGCAATGGCCAAGCTGCGTGCCAGGCCCCTTTCCTCCCCCTGTTCCCCCCCTCGCTTTCTGCCTTCCAGAGGCTGAGCTTGTTACATCTTTTGTCTGTGTAGATGCATTTTCATTCCGGGTGAGCTCGGCCCCAGCAGGGTGAGAGTGGATGTGCGGCGGGGGAAGAGCTTGCAGAAAGATAATATAACGGATCCTCCCTTGGTGCTGACAAGGATTCTATTATTTATTGATTAAAACCGAAGCACAGCCCAGCTCTGTGTGATGAGCAATCTAGTATTTGCAGAAATTACCTCAGGGAAGCTAGGTTGAGTGGGGAGGGGGAAGAGAGGAGATTGCTGGAGGATGGGATGAGAAGATGACTCACTGTAAGAATGGCCTGCAAATATCCTGATCCCCAAGGCTTGTAATTAACCATTCACCAGCTGCATGTGTTAGCTGCCCCAGAGACATGAGACACGCATGTCTGTTCGAACACACACGCTGATTTGGCTCGGGCGGATTTCTGTGTTCATTCAAGAGTAAAAACAACAACACGGGGCGTAAATGGGGATAATGGCTGTTTATATAAACTGGACATATTTTTCCTATGCGATGGCAGTGGTTGGGGGGCAAGGGGGAGATAAGGTCAGCTATGCAAAACAGAGGATTTAAAAGTCTGCTCCGTGAAGGGCAGTTGGAGATCAGGAGAGCAGAGGATTCTGGAGAGCTGCTTGTGTGTGTTGGTTTTTCACACTGCCAGTTGTTAGGGATATCATTTTATCAACCCCGTTGTTGTGGATATTGTTTTATCACGCACACACACACACATCCCCCCATTATGGTCTCCATGGTCACTTGGCTGGTTGACCCACTGCCTCGCGCTCTGAGCTCTGGGGCGAGCTGGCTGAATGTAGCTGAGGAGTAGGAGGAAAGGTGCAGTTGCTGAGTGCCAGTTGACTGCAAAGTCACCTTCCTGCCCTCCATCATGGAAAATAGACTTTCATCACGTTCAGTGGTCTTTGGATCGTGCCATCCGCTTGCAACATGAGGACTCCACGGCAGGACTGAGTGGGCTACAGTAGCGCGTCATGAATTTGAGCACACATCTGCTCAAACATTGCAAACAAATGAGACACCGGCGTGACGGGGCTGAAATGTCAGAGGTAGCCGTACCGGGCAGCCCTGGCAGCGAGGGCGGCGGGGGCCCTGTGGCCGCTCACATCTTTAGCGCTTCCTTTGTTTCGAAACCCTTCCTTGCGCTGGGGCACCCACACCGGCATCGCTTATCAGGGCAAAACAGTTGCAGATGAATGAATCGCGTCAGAGGGTTTGCTTTCTGAGCCTTGTTTACTTGAGGGCCACACTCCGGAGGATTATGGAACCTAGCTGTTTTGAGAGCTTTCGCCATTCATTTCTGTTCTGAAAAAGCACAGGTGGCAGACACGTGGCACACCACTGACATTTCCAGGCTGCTTCTGCTACCTGACTTATTCGTGTACATTTTGGAGATAGTGTACTTCCATGCGACGTATTCCCAGCCTGCAAACAGGCAGCGATTTAGCTGACGACAAA
Organism: Anarhynchus alexandrinus; assembly: GCA_008711295.1. NCBI lineage: Eukaryota > Metazoa > Chordata > Aves > Charadriiformes > Charadriidae > Anarhynchus > Anarhynchus alexandrinus. Next base: position 652,220 of record VUYV01000011.1, on the reverse strand, counting down.
CTTTGAGTAACAATGTAATAATAGGATTAATTCCTTTTCATTAGCAGTGCACTGAATGAAACGAATGCAGTACTTAACCATGCAGAATAGCTCATGTGGGGCTATTCAGTTGTCAAATGCTGTCACAGGATTTCATTAAGTTTTATAGCTGTTATTTAATAGATTGGTTTCAGTGGGACTGTCTTCATTGCCTCGCTGTCTTGTGCATTGTGGTGATTAATGACACAGTTGCAAGCATCCCCCTCTTGCGCTTATGTCCATTCAAAATTGCAAATAAAACATTTCTTATGTTGTCACAGCATATATAGTAATAACAGATTTAGAGAGGATGACTACTGGGTACAGAAATCTCCATCTCGAACGCTGGGAATAGCGCTCATATAAAACCTGGGGGAGGGAGTTTAGTTCCCGCTGTACTGGAGTTAATGGTTGCTAGACTCAACAGAATTACATTTGCTAACAGTTTTAATCTGGATCCACTGGCTTTGGGCAAGTTAATAATTGTCAGCGGGTATGAAGCCTTTTAAAAAGAAAAAAAAAACCAACCAAACAAAAAAAAAAACATTTCCCCTGGGAGCGCTATTAACCCCCCGGTGCCCATTGCCATGCGGCACTATCCCACTGCATTGCAAAGTGCCCGAGCTTCATTTCTCTTCTCCACTTTAATTAAACCATTTTTTGGAAGCACAAACATTCATGTATTTTATTTTTTTTTTTCCCTTCCTTCCCTAGGGGGATATGAAACCTTTAACTCACAATATCCTGAGTGCTGCGTGGATGGAAAACTCATTTCCCCGGAGAGGACCGAGGCGGAGAGAAACCTCGCCAGCCACTGTGAGAAGCAGAGTGCCAACCACAAACCTGCTTATGACCAGGTGTGTGTCACGGCCGCGGCAGGTGACACTGCCCTTGGGTCTTGTCCTTCCCACCACCGGGCTCTGCCGGAGGCTGGCAGGGTGCCGGTGGCCCTCCTGCTGGCGCGGGCTGTCAATAAGTTGTCACAGCCCAGGTTGGCAGCCTGTGTGTTGAATGAGGAGCTCTGTGTGTGCTGCTGGTCAGCATCGCCTCCTCCTGGCTTCAAAATCTGGCAGCAGAAGGAGGAAAAAACCCCATCTAGCCCCAAAACTGTATTTGCAACCCATCTTTATCACATAGCTCAGGAGACTTAAAACACGCAGCGGAGAGACTGCCAGGAATGTCATTTTTCCAGCAGACAAAGGAGCACGTTTTCCCCGTGCCTCCTCTGAGACCCCGGGAGGGATCTAAGGCTGGTGAAGAGGGCCAGGGCCATGGGGCCGCTTCTGAGAAGAAGCAGCAGCTCTCAAGAACCGTCCCTGGCCAGGGAGAGTGGGGTTTCCATGGGGGAAGTCATCACGCCCCCGCACTCGCCCAGCCCGGGGAATACGTGTGCTCCGAGATGTCACCCTGCAGTTGGGCTGCTTCCGCCGGGGCACATGTTTCCTGGCGCTGGGGGAGCCCCCGGGCGATGCCCCTCTGCTCCCCCAGGAGCACATCCTGCCGCAGGCTCCATCCTGCCACCCTGGGTGGCTCTGGGGTGTCCCCGGTGTGTGGGACCCACTGGGCAGGCAGCTTGGGGGGGGGGGTGAAAAGCTGGTTTCTCGCAGCTGGAGGCCGCCAGCAGCTCTTGTGCATCATGNGGGGGGTTTTTTTTTTTTTCTTTCGCAGTCTCGTCACCCAGCCTTTGTGCTGCGGAAGGAGAAACCAAGACGACATCTCAGGGTGGGTGACGCAGCAGGTGCTGTGCCCCAGGAGGCGTGGGGGGACGGGGCTGCCCCCTCCCTGAGCCCCGTGGGGCCATTGCGGACAGCAAACCTTGCTCTGATTTTTTTTTTATTTTTTTTTTCTTCGCTTCACCTCTGGAGGTGTTAGTGGAGGGGCTGAGCTAGAGCAGCCTCCTTCTCCATCCTCCTCTTCCTCCCTGCTCGGACGCAGCTCCCCACCTCGCCCGTGTTTCGGTAAAGCCTCGGAGGGAACGGCCCTCACATATGAAAGCACTTTGGGTGCCTCCCAAGGGGCAGCGCTTTAAAGAAAGCAGGAAACATTCTGCACACGAGTGGGCTGGATCTGACTTTGTACCTCGCAGATGTGGACAAGAAAACGAAACCTTTTTCCTGTGTGGGCTTTGCTGTCACAGTGATTCACTGGCCCACAGCGCCGGCGTCCAAAACCACCCGGGAGGGAGCGGGCACCCACGCAGGCTGCCTTGCCTTTGTCTGTCTGGTATCAAAACTCAAATACCCCTGAAAAAGAATTACATGTTCCTGCTCCTTCTCTTCCAGGGTGGTCCAGTCGAAATCCTGCCTTTTCTCTACCTTGGTAGTGCCTATCACGCTTCCAAGTGTGAGTTTCTCGCCAACCTGCACATCACAGCCCTGCTCAACGTCTCCAGGAAAAGCTCGGAGTCCTTTAAAGACCAGTATTGCTACAAGTGGATCCCAGTGGAGGACAGTCACACGGCAGACATCAGCTCACACTTCCAGGAAGCCATCGACTTCATTGGTAGGTCTAAATTAACAAATCTTCATATATTTTAAATTCATTTATTTTAAAATACATATTGGTGGGAAGGACACATTTTCTGTGCGTTCCCAGATGTCACAGAAAAAGTTTAAGCTCCCTTCCTTCCCCGGCATCTGTCCTGGCAGAGGGCTTTCAGTGAGGATGAGGAAGGAAAATGCCTCCTCTTGACTGCCATCAGGCAGGCGAGGCGGGTGAGCTGGTTAGCTTTATTCTCTATTTAAAGCAAGCGTAGGTGTAACTTCAGCACGGCAGGAAGCAAAGAAGTATGGTTAAACACCACCAAAGCCTATTGATTTTTTTTTATAAAGGAAAAATCCATATCAGTTCCTTGGACTTGCATGCCAGGCCCTGTAAAAGCCAGGTGAAGCAGGGTCAGCTTATTGCCTTATTTTGCCGGGATATCTCAAAGCCCGGCCTTGGAAAGCCAGCGTCACCCCTTATCACAGGGCTTGCTTCCATTTCTCCTTTGGGTCATGTTGGGGTATTTGATTAAAGGGTGAAATACCAGTAATAAATAAATAAATGAGGAGGCCTTCAGAAGACTTTGGGCCATCCCCTCACAAGTCTCCCTGCGTTAGGCTGGGTAGGTGAGCGGCACACCGGCCATGCTAGGTAGCGCAAAGGAGAGGTTCCTCCCTGAGAGGCACAGGGTGGTTCAGTGGGGTGGAGCAGCCTCAGCCTGGGTGGGGATGGTGTTGAAATCCGTGCTGTTGCTCTCCAGGAATGTTCAAGAGAGAGAAAGAGAATCAAACCCCAGTTACAGACTTGCTGGACTCATTGTTCAGCTGAGTTTGTGTCCTTCAACAGCGTAGGCAGAATTAGAAAAACTTGGTCTGGGGGTGCCCTCCCAACCCTTCACTTTCCTGGTAAGGGACTTCTCACACCTTTCAGGGAAACGCTAATTCACAGCACTCTTCTGTCCCATCCCCAACCCCTTCTGATAGTTGTTGAGTCACTTGGATGTTTCCCAGATCTTGAGGATGACTTAAGTTTTCACTTTCTTTTAAAATTGGGCATGTGGTGTAGATGCTGGTGATGACTCAAATCCATGTCTTCCTCATTTTGTGCAGTAGTTAAATATAACCAGTCGTGGTGGCAGACAATCGAAGACAGGCAAATGATAACTTGCTCAGCTCTGTGTTGTTTCAGTGCCATGCACTGAGCACTACACTCAGCACAGTTCTCCATAAATTGGGGCTTGAGCATATTGCTCAAGGCAATAGAGAAGAGAACGTCTATTTTTGAACTGTGTTTTTGTGTGGAAAGGGCTTATTTTAAGCACATTCTCTTTAATCTAATAACAATCATTGTGTTGTGTGAGTAACCACAGTGGCTCCTGTTGTGTAAAATGGGTGCTTTGCATAAGCCTTTTATATCCTGACTTAAGTCCAAGCATCCTTTAACCAGGCTGTAATTAGCAACTGCCTACCAGTCCTTGTGTGCTTTGTGGTGAGGCCCCAGGGAGTGAGCTCAGCCTCTCCACCCAAGGGTACTCACCAAGGGCTCAGCTCCTGGTACTGCCATTTGCTGCTAACCAGCCAAACTTCAGACTTTAAAGTCCTGTTTTCCTAGCAAAACTGATGAGAGGAAGGCAGCTCTGCAGTTCTCACCTTTGCAAGATGTGATGGTGGAAGGGCTGGCCAGGCTGGGCTTGGGTTGGCCCTTTGAGCCACAGGCAGAGAAATGCAAGTGCAGCAAACACAGGCATTGCCCAGATACCTGATCTCTGCCTCATAACGCTCTGCAAAGTGAGTTGTTCCAAAAGAGCAGTAGGTGCATGGGAAGGAGACAGGGAAGGACTTTCCTGAAAGAATGTGGAAAGAACCAAATCAGGATCCATAGACCCTGAAACCAAGTGTCATCTGCAACTCAGCTCTACCTCAGGCTGGGTTTTGTCCCCTTTCTCTTTTAATCTCCATGTTACTCTTGGCATCCAACAGAAGAGCAAGCCTCTCCTTGCTGGGGGACAGGCTGTGTGCCATGCTCCACCTCCAGCACTGGGTGTGTGTCACAGTGTCCTCCTCTCCATCCCTGATGACAACTGACATCTACAATGACTTTTTTTCCCCTAGATTATGTCAGACGAACAGGGGGCAAGATCCTGGTGCACTGTGAAGCGGGGATTTCACGCTCTCCCACCATCTGCATGGCGTACCTCATGAAGACAAAGAAGCTCCGCTTGGAGGAAGCCTTCGATTACATCAAGCAGCGCCGGAGCCTGATCTCACCAAATTTTGGTTTCATGGGCCAGTTGCTGCAATACGAGTCGGAGATCTTGTCTTCCACTCCCAGCCCCCCTGTTGCCTCATGCAAAAGAGAAGCTGCATCTTTCTTTGCAGAAGAACTGACGTTAGGCAAAAACTTTGAAGGCTCGTGTTTTGCCTTTCCTACCTCAGTGTTGAGTTCTGTGCCCATCCACTCTCCTGTCCACCAGCTGAAACTCAGCCCAATGACAGCATCTTCGTCCTGCTGAACATCCTGGGGAGACCAGAGCTGGTGTGGTTCTCTGATCCGGACTGTAACCCCAACAAGAACATTTCATGAACGTGCAATAGAGAAACCTCATTGACTTAGTCTGAGACACAGCAGTTGTTGTGGGTCATACTTCCCATATGCTGTGACTGTAAGACAAAAGTGCTCTAAGTGTGGCAGGTTTTCTGAACTTTTATTGTCCTTTTTTTAATAAAAGAAAGTGCTTTTTTAGGTTTTTATCCACAGAGCGTGCACCCACTACTGTATTTTCAGATTCCTGGGGAGCAATGAGAAATCCATTTAGTGTGTTCTCAGTTCCCTTCTCCTTCCCTTCTTATTTTTGAAAAGACCCTCGTTTAAAGTTTCAAGCAATAAACAGCAGCAGCAGGGAAGAAAGCAAAACGAGAAGCACCACCTTTGCGATGGCAGAGGTGGTGAGAGTGAATATTCATTCTTCTTTTTCTCTGGCTTTCCTCCTCCCCTCTCTTGTGTGGTGTTTCAGGGAGCCAAGGGCTGGGGCGCTGGAGGGAGCTCCTTCCCCAGGACACTGTTGCATAACCAGGTGAAAATCCCCTCTCCTGCTCCAGCCTCTGAAGTGTCAGGTATTGACCACAGTGTAACTGGATACCAAACCAGACCATGGATCCATTCAGGTGTGGCATTTCCTGTACTTCTGCATTTGCCTTTGTACTGGATGTGCTTTTAACTAAAGCAGGAGACTTAAAAGCTATCAGGCTACCCTGCTGAGCTATTATCCTCCCATCTGTTATTTAAGAACAGCCCTAGAATACTTGAATGTCTCCACAATCCTCATCCGAGTTACTTCCCATCAGATGACACTGTAACTGCTGGATTTTACACCAAAAAAAAAAAACCAACCCTGACAAGCCTGACTCCAAGCCACCTCTTCCTCCACCCCTCCCAAATGTTCTCGACATGTATTGTGTGTGATCAAGTGGTCTTGTTCAGTGTTACGTGGCTTGCTTAGTGTGTGTGGTCACCTTCTAGCCAGCCTTCCTTCATGAAAACTGGACACGTTGATTTCTGTGTTTGCAGGGAGTTCAGAAAGAGTAGCTCTCTTTGTCTGTTGACCTTTTTATTTTTTTTTTAATATGTAATATGTATGGGAAATGGCAATAATTTCCAGGAGATCTCGTGAATGTGAAAGAAAACCTGCAATGGTTTTTATGGAGTGTAAAAAAAAAAAATAAAGGAAAAAAAAAACCTAGGAAAAGAAAGCTGTTTGTTGTACATTGAGTGAGCTGCAAAAGCGCCTTGGCAGACCTCAGGTGGCAGGAGAGCTCACCTGAGAAAAACTCCACAGCCCAGAAGTGGTGTAAGGAGGTAGAAGAGGAAGGTAAGCATCGCTGGATTCTGTGCGGAAAGCCTCCAAGGTGCATCTCTACTGAGGGGAGAAGGTGAGGGGGAGGATTGTTTTAAACAGAATGACATGAGTCATGGTGGCGTCACTTCCCAGCAGCCAGGCAGGCGCTTCTGTTTTGATTCATGCACGCTTTATATAAGATTTGCCATCTTGCTGAAGATGAAAATCTGAAGTAGGCAAGGCTCCCACTTCCTTTCCGAGCACATGCCACGGGATGCTGCATGCCCTGGTCGCTGGCGTGACGCTTGTGGGCAGCCTGTGGCACCTGCTGTGTCACCCACCCGCGAATGTCACGCCAGGGACCAAGGCATGTGGGCAATGCTCATCTTTTCACTTTCTTTTTAATGGAAAAGTTGATTTGAAGTGCCAGCATCTCTGAGCCATTTCACACCCCTTTTCAGCTGGAAGTTTTTAGGCTCTTTCTGGCTCATCACTGCAACGTTTATAATCTGCATTTCCAAGTTATCAAGTTTTGAATTGAAAAATTTATGGTAAATGTCTGGGTTACAAAGCTTCTATGCCCTGTGTGGTTCATCCTTTTGTAACTGCTTACCCCTGGGGAAGCCAATCTCACAGGTGAGAAGCTGTTGTTGGTGATGAGCTTTGGATTTCTTCCCTGTGTCAGAGGGATGTGTCAGCAGCCCTGCCTGGGCTCTGGCTCTGGGAAACCTGAACATGGGAACCCACAGCTGGGGAGGTGAGGTAGGTGATCTAATAAGAGTGAATAAATTAATTTTCTAAGAGATCTGATTGTTCTGGAAAGTGCTGTCTGGAAACCCATGGCCAGTTGCAGTGGAAATGCTTCTCAGCCCCCACAAACCCCTCTGGAGCAGAAAGGCTGGTAGGCTTAGCGAGAGGGGCCACATCCTGAGCACGGAGACCTACAACCTCAACAGAAACAGATCAGCCGCAGCTCTCATTAAAACAGCATAAAACCCCTTCTAGGGGAATGACCAGCTTTGTTTCTCAAGGATGAGGAAGATGAAACCCTCAACAGAGCTGATGTTTGCCATGGGAACCTGCAGAGCACGAGGCAGCAGGCTGAAGGGGTTAATGGAGGGACTGCTGGCCTTGGCAGATTTGACCACAGCAGCTGGAAAAGATCACAGGCCAGGCAGAGGAGCTGGGTATTTAGCAGAGAGGGAAGGCAGCTGCTCTGGTTTTGGAGAGGGGCTCTGATCCTGGGCTTTAGCACAGCATGTTGGGGGATAGCTGGGCTGGGATTCAGCAAGGATGGAGAGCCAGAGCCCGACGGGAGCATGAAGAGGGGCTGTTGTGCCTGGGTACAGCAGCTTGAGGTTTGTGCTCCTGCCCATGGCATGGTTCCCCTCTACTTGGCTAGTCCCATCCCATGTCTCCTCCCTACAGGCCCCAGCATCCAGGGCACAGTGAGATGTAAATGTTGCCTCCCAGATGGACGTGCTCCCAGTGCTCCCATGCTCGTGCCTGTGCCTGCTTTGCTGTTTTGGTGCTAATGCAAGATCTCAGCCCCCAGCTCAGCTCTTCTCTTGCCCCGCTTGACAGCTCCTAACCACTCCGAAGGGACATCACAGACATCCGACCGTAGGGCTCTGGGGTGAGAGTACGTGCTCTCCTCCCTCCCTGCCCACACTGTTCCCACAGACAGGGAGGAGCTGAGGACACAAGCACCAGCGTGTGGAGGTGAGTGTATCAAATCAGGATGGCACCTACCTGGGAGATGTAATGTGTGAATCTGAGCCCGTGTGGGCAGGGCAGGAACACTGGGTGTCTGCTTCCAGACACCAGCACACAACAGCTACCTCCATCTTTTGGGAAAGGAACTGTTCTGACGGCGTTTTGTGGCTTGTGTGCTGAGCAAATTCACCAGATTGGGTAGGATGGAAGATTTAGAGAGCTTTTATAGCCCAGATGGGCTTGGGTTTGGGTAGCTCGCTCCTAGGGATGGAAGTTCAAATCAGGCAGGTGCATGAGGAATGTCAGAGCTGAAGGATGGGGTCTGACAGTGATGGAGGCTGAACTGGCTGGTTCAATGTGCCTGTGTCCATCTGCCAGCTAAGCCTGGCAGAGGAATAAGGATCTCAAAAACAAGCTTCTGATGGAAAGACCTGTGTAGCTGTGACAGCAAGGGGAAGGCTATAGCAGGATTCTTTCAGCCATCAGAAAATGCAAGTGAGGGAAAGATGCCTTGAATGCTGTACCCTTAGGCAAAGCTTTGATTATGATACCTGAATCCAAAGAAGATGAGAGGAAACGTCACAGAAAAGGGGATTTTGCAGGTTCTGCTGCCCATGGAAGTGCTGGTTCAGGGCTGCCCTGGGATGTAAGCATCTCTCTCCATTGACACTCCTGATGTACCCTTATGTCCTGGACTCCTAGGTGTCACTTGGGAGCTGTTTCAGATCCTGGTGTGGGACTGAAGAGGGCTTGTGCCACTTAGCTTTTGGTCCCTTGCTTTCAGGCTTGCAAAGAGCAGTCATGTTGCAAGCGTGCATGCTGTTGCTCAGCCCCTCTCTCTGCTTTGCACAGGCTGCCTTTCTTTTCTGCCTCCAAGACAAACAAACTCTTCCAAAGACTGCCACAAAAAATACACATCTTTACATGGTTGCAAATCAGATTGTGAGGAGATCTGGGGTGGGGGTGGATGGGTGGGTTTTGTCCTTAAGTGTCCCTATGTGTTCTTTTAGTCCATACATTTGTTGGTGTGATTTGCAGCCTATGCTGGTTACAAAGGCTTCTCCTGCTGCTCTGGTTAAAGGACTTTCCAAACGGCAGAAATTACACCCTGACCAGTAAAATCCAGGTAAAATTCACCTGCTCCATGGGGAGTTTATACTGAGGTGCCCATCCCTGAGCAACACGAGGCAGGTAGCTCTTCGCAGCTTCTTGCCTTCCGGTGGTGAGCTGCTTTTTTCAGGAGACAAAGCCTGAACGAACAAGGTATTCTGCAGGCGTTGGTGTTTGTATGCTAAAAACAACACTTGCCTTGCTGGGAAGTCAAAGGTCCAGATGTGTCTGTAACATGGCAAAAATAAGTGAGGCTCCAGGCCTGGTGAATTTGACCCTCCATTTCCACTTTTCACGGCTTGATGCTAATTGGACAGGAGACACGCTGCCAGCTCACTCACTGGGGAGAAAAAGGCAGGAACCAATTTGCAGAGCCACATAAATATGGAAGTAGGATTTTTTTTGGCGTGGGAGGTGTTACCAGTACCACACATTATGGTTCCTTGGCTTTATCACATCGTAGGCTTTTACCGAGACATGAGTAAGTTCTCTAAATAAGGAATATGAACATAGCTTGTGAAATAGGTTGAGTCATCAGAGAAAATCAAATGAAGTTCTGACACTGGGGCCTCCATCGTAAAGTCCCGCTTTGTTTTACCATCCCATTATAAACTATGGGGTCATTTCAATCTGTTCATTTCAGCTTCAAAATTCAAAGTACTCTGACATCTAAGTAAGGCTTACCAAATGGGTTCATTTTTCTATTTGCAGCAGTGCTGCATCCCTATGCATCCCTGCCTGTGAACGCTCGCAGGGAATGTAAAGGTTACCAAGAGAAATGGCTTCTGTGGCTATAGCTGAAATGCTCAGCACTTCTTCCAGCTTTGTCTAGTTATTAAAAAGGATTTATGGCCCCTAGATATCCCTTTCAAGTAGTAGCCTACCCCATGGAAGTCACTGGCCGTTATTTGTAGCTCCTGGGCATCCCAGCAGGACCTGTTGTGCTAGGAGCTGTACAAACACCAAGCAAACCCAGAAAGCCAGTAACTCAAGACCAGGAGTGACCGTGGTAGGTAGAAAGGGAGAAAGAAGGGACAGCATTGCCCTAGCATTTCTGTCAGGGATTTTTTGGCTATGCCAGAATAGGAGCCATGCTGGGGAGACCATGGGTGGAAAGCACCTCTAGGAGACAAGCATGCACGGGATCCATGGGACCCATTGGATATGCTGTACATGAGCAGAAGTGGGAAATGCTTGTAGTATAAATTCTACAGCTACATGACACAGGGGTCCCTGCCCCAGCCCAGGCTCGCTGCAGTCACACCTGGGGTTTCAGAACAGGCAGCACATGAAGGTGTCTGATCTGGTGGGACTGTTAGATGCTCAGAAATGACAGGCAAACTGATAAAAGCCTCAAGCCCCTTTGGCATAACCATTTTTCCAGACTTGGTTTTACTGAGCTACTCATGTTAGTAAGGTTACTCACATAAGTAAGCGTTCATCAGATGAGGCGTAAGTCTCCCAAGTGAAGCGATAATGTAGTTTTTAATGGGCTTTCTTTTTTGTATGTGTGTGAATAGTAGTTTATTTCCGTCACACAGATACTCCATTTCTGAGATTCCTTTGTAAAGCAGACGGCATTTGATAGTGAGTCATCTCTTGTTATTAAATTGCCCATACATTGCAAGCTGCCTCCAGGCCCTGATCCAAAGCCTATTGCCTTCAGTGGGGAGGATGCTCCTGAACACAATGGGCTTTGGACCAGGCCCCGGATGAATCTTTACGTTAAATCCTTATTTTAAGGAATGATTTGTTCTAATTGGAACTAAACTTGATGCTGCATCGAAATTAAATATGAGGTCTACAGGACTCAAACTGGAACAACGGGTATATCCTCTCTGCTCTAATGCCTCCAATCATGTTAAGTCAAGTTAACTGGAAAATCAATTGACACGAATTCCAGCATGACCATTAACTGCCATCCGGCTGGGCCCCGAGAGGCTGGCCAAGATGAAGCACATTTCTAACAGGGATGGAGCAGAACTGTGTGTGTTCATCTCCTAGAGATGCTTTCAACCTGTGGTCTCCCTAGCAATGCCCACATTGCCCCGAGTAATTACTGTGGCGAACGGAGAGCCCACGGGGTCAGGCAGTCTGGGATCGATTGTGGGCTCTGCCCTCGGCGTTCCGGGGCAAACGCTGCAGCTGCTCCGTACGCTTCTGCTGGCACAGTCACATTTCTCAAAAGCATAAAGGAAGTGAGTGAGACCTGGACTGACCAAGCTGACCAGACAGATCCCTTGAGTATATAGAAAAGGATTGTAGCAGCAAAACTGTGTTTTCCACAGCACAGCTCATTTCTCCTGCAGAGGATGTTTCTGCTCTGTTGGTACAAAGCAGAGCTTTGCTGATGTGGCTTTGCTCACACAAGAAGCATTTTGCTGCTAGAGTGGACCTGAATTTCTCTCTAAATGTTTCTCGCAGACTTATCCATGTGTCTCTGCATCCTGCCTTACATCAGGGATAATGATATTGATCTCATTCTGAGAAAGGCATAAAGCTTTTTTCATATGTTTGCAATGCACATTAGACCCGGACAAAGGCTATCCTGAGCACAAAATCGCGTTACCGTGATGTATTTATTGTACTGTGCTTGTGAGGCCATATGTTCCATATTACAAGAGAGAGGTTGTTCTTTTTTTTTTCTTTTTTTTTTCTTCCCCCCCCCCAGGATATAACATTTTACTTAGTTAAAAACAAAACCAATTGGGCGGTGCTTCCAGACAACCACGGTGGGGTAGAGCAGCCGCTCTGCCAGGAAGCAGGCGATGGGAGCCCTGGGTGGGTGGCAAGAAATCTGTGTGCTACCGAGAGCTAAAGCATTGACACGGTTCAGTTTACTAAATCCAGCTGTGAAGAGCAGCTGGTTTTCTGGCAGTCAGTGCGACATACGCAGGCGGATATGCTCGAGAGAATTGATCAGGGGCCACCGGTAGGGAGAAGGGAAGGGTATGTTGTTCCCTGTGCTACTAAGTGCTAAAGTGGCTCCCGGCAGTTCCGATTACCAAACCCAGCTGCGAGGAGCTTTTCTGGACTTGAATGTGACATCCGATGGGGATACACCTCAGCCGTGTGCGTGGGGAGGAGGAGGGAAGCACAAGGCTTCTTCATAACCGGCTACTGCTCTGCTCGATGCTCTGGCTTGCGGGATCCTGGCAAAAAGTCGTTGGGACAAGTGGAGGCTGTCTGCAGACAGCAGGGGAGGCTGCCAAGAAGATCCAGACAGAACCAAGTGTTCCCATCTTGGTTTCTCAGTTTCTCTTCCCTTTTCCTTCTCTTCAGCCCCTCTTCGGGAGGGAGCTGAGGACGCCAGGGGAGACAGCGGGCCAGGGCAAGGGGAGATCATGTAGAATAAACAGCAAGATGCTTCACTGGAGGGCTAGAAAAAATTAAAAAGATGCCCATTATCTGGACCGAACTGCGAAAAGCTGCACCAGTGGAGCCTCCCAGCTTGGGTGTGACAGGAGATGGATGTCCTGCTGCCGCTGGGCTCAGCTTGGGAAGAGCCTGAGAAATGCTGAGCGCTAATGCTGAGCGGGAAGCAGGTCCAAGATAATCCCTGGGGTAGTGGTTTTAGTTTCCACGATAAAGCTGGAAGTTATCTTTGCTGTCCTTTGATCTTCAAAGGACAGGAGGAAATTTCACACTTAGGGGAGGCCACCCGGTGTCAGGTGAAGTTGCTGCAGCTTGTGAAAGTCGGTCAGGCGCCATAAGGCCAGCGGCTCACCTGCCTTAGTGTGAAAATGCCTCGCAGAAAGGAGTCTGCCTTTTCCTGGGGCTGGTTTTGGTGCCCCGGTTAGAAAATCACATTTGCTTGTGGATCTGGAGGCTGCAGACGGATGGCTCAAAGAGAGAGTAAAATCCAGGCGATGTGATTCTGATGTGATTCGACAGTTTAGATGAGTATTACTTTGTTGGATGGATGCGGTCAGCCAAAATCATGGTCTTTGTTCTAATCTAATTACAAATTTACTACAGCCACCTCCTTCCAGGGTGCTGATGAGAAGCAGAGCCAGAAGGAAGGCGATTTTTTGGTATTTCAGGATGCTCTGTCAGATGTCCTGTCTGCCATCTCTGGCAACATAATTTTTTTTGTACAAAGACTGAAAAAGCTGCCCCAAAATGAGGCGGCACGGGTCACAGACCCACGCGAGCTCTCTCTGCCCCTTGCCCCGCAGCCTGGCTCACCACACATGCTGAGTGCAGACATTCAGCCACTTCTCTGCATCCACCCGCCAGTTCCCCCAGGGACTCCCTGTGGCACTCGGTTAGTCTGTGTCCCGGCACTGTTGGGAACGGGTTGCAAAATATCCCTTTGGTCAATGATATCATCCAACCAGCAACACCTCCGGGGCTGGAACAGGCACTGCCACTTCCCCTCGGTCCCTCACCCACTCTTTCACAACAGCAAATAATCAGTCTTTCTGTGGATGCAGCTTCAGAGCAAGCAGCCAGTCCTGCAGATGGGATGCATATATATATAAGCCTGCGTGGCTCTCTTACTGCCAAGATCGCGTTTACTGCTCGCTTGAACACGAGGAGATTCTTTGGAAGTAAAATTGAGTGTTGTTAATTCACCTCCTGATCTCCCAGGCTCGCACTGCTGTCTGAACTGGAAATGTTTCACCTGGCGTTTGGGATCAGGCAGGTCCCAGGGCACCACCCTCGCTTATGGTTGATTTTGATGAGAACCAGTTGCTCCTGTCCTCCCACGGATGTCCCCAAGCCCTGCTAGTGGATGGGCAGGTGCCACCTGCCCCAGGAATGTTATGCAGCCCCCCAAAAGCAGCCACCCCCCTGCCCTGATGCTGGGAGCTGGTGCCAATGCAGCCCTGCTCCAGGGGAGCCCCCACCAAAGCCAAGGGGTGCTGTGGGCTACCACCCTCGCCCCTGTGGCAGCCACTGGGTGCAAGGGCTCTGTGGGGTCCAGTGTCCCCGATTTGCTTCTCCATCACACCTGACCCACCCAAAAACAGGTCTGGGGGTGCATCTGGGAGTGCTCTCCACCATGGCTGACCCCATAAAGTACCCACTGTGGGGGTCCTCCCTTGTCTGGGGACTAAAAAGAAGAAAAAAACACAGCAAAATAGTTTCTTTCACAAAATTTCTGAATGCAACAAAGCTCTTTGTTGCATCAGAGCAAAGAAAAACAGAGATGGTTTCCACCCTTTGGCAGGACTTGGCCCCTCTCGCCCCACAGCGAGAGCCAGCCTGGCCCGCGCCGCCTGCCGGCAGAGCCCCGGGCACAGCCCCGCCGCGGCACCCGTGGGTGTAATTCATTTCATGTGTGTGTGATGGCTTGCTTTATAAAATTAGTGAACAAAGTGAAATTAATTCAACCACAACCACATTTTATTCACAGAGCAGCTCAGCTGAACAACTGCTTTCCCTCAATAAACCTGTAGCAGATTCATTCATAATTAAATACATCTTTTTTAAAAGGGACCTTTTTCTATTGTTCCTTTTACACCATTGTTTTACCCTGCCACTCTCTTCTTGACAAGCATGTTAGCTTTCTTAAAATGTTGCTGGATGAATGGGTTTATGGATCAATACTTAACAGTCAACAATAATTATTTACTTTTACACATTTAAAGGATCATAGAGACCAAGAGAAACTTTTCTTTTTTGTTGTTTTTAAAAAAGAAACTGCCTGACTGTTTTGAGTTTTTTAAAGCAAATAGAAACAGAGTCAGAAAAGAAAAGGCAAAAAAAAGACTCCGGTGCTTTTCATGGCACCCACCGTGAGGAAACAACAGGAGAGCTTGGCGGGTCTCCTGGTGCCTGGCAGGATGACTGCCCTTCCACAGCCGGCAGCTTATAAAACGCACGGCAGCCGCCTTGTGGAGAAGAGCTAATGATCTGCATGCAGTACCCACTAATGATCTGATACCGCTATCCACTGCCTGGCGTCCTCTTGGGGCTGGGCTGGCAGCAGCAGCCGAGCAGGTACAGCTCTCCTCTCCTCCTCTGCACGGAGCTCCAGCCGGCAGCACTGGATCACTCCCAACCCACAGGAACATATGCCATTATCACCACTGACTGCGCTTTCGCACTTTGTATATAGGTAGATAGATGCCTTATGGCATATCACCCCCGGCACCCCTCGGGTCCCACTGTGGCCGTGGGCAGGGAGCAGGGGTGCCCGCTGCCTGCCGCAACATTGGCACCAGAGACAAAAAAGAGCAAGAAAAGGCTCTGCGGGTGGTGGGAACAGGTGCCCACCATCGCAACACAGATACCACTGACTAACGCTGTGCAGCCAGCGTCTGAACCTGTAATTACATCCACCCCTTATCAAACAGAGCTTTTTAAGGGTCTTGCAGGCTTAGGGTTTCCTCTTCTAAGTTTTTTGATGGGCAGTTGCTCACTGGCAAAGACAGAGGCATTTCTGCAGGTTTTGGTGAGGGCTCAGACTCTTGCATTGCAAGGCACAGGGGCGATGGCAGGGCTTGAGAGCAAAAGAGGCCGGTAACTTTGCTCAAGAGAAGAAATCTTCTTGGAAAGGAAACCTATGTGTGGCCAGCTTGTGTGTTTTTCAGAATAAGTGCTCCTTGTTCCTCGACAACCTGGTGGGTTGAATGCACAGAGACTGACGTGCATGCCCAGGGCTGTCGAGAAAGGGCTGGTTTCTCTTACTTCACCTGCTACAATCTCCACTGAATCCAAAGGCGAGAGAAAGACATGCTGTGGCCTCACTGCCTTAAGATTTGTGCTTGACCTGGTTAGTTTAGGAGGAGAGGTATTCTCAGCTGGCCCACAGTTACCTTGCTTGACCTTGGGCAAGATACTTTCTCACTGCCTTTGTTTTGCAAGCTGAAATTAGAATATCAGACTATCTGGTCGTGTGTTCGGAGTGCCATTAAACACCAGTTTCTTCTAACCAAAGCCCAGGTCCCCAGTTTGCTCCTGAGATTCTGCTGTGACATCAACTCGAAGAAGTGTCCCCAGCAGCACTCTGCCTCCCCTGCCACTCCTACTGACTTCAAGTGATGAAGCTCAAGTGATTGATGTTGTGATGAGCTTACTGATTTCTACAGTCATTTAAAAATATCAGTAAATACCTCAGTGATTACAGCCATTCATTAATGAAACCAGTCTATACACATGTTGGTTCACATCTGAAAGTGGTAATAGAAGAGGTTAATAATACACTTAAAATGCTTTTTTACCCACAATACATTTAACTTTTTTCTAAGGAAATTTTACTATCTGAGAAGAGAAAAAAAAACCTCTACAGACTTGAAATCCCACCTATATATTCCCATTAAGCTTGATGAAAGAAAAGCCTGACATATTTTTATGCTAATGAAGCCTAGATGAATTAAAACAGTGTTCCCACTTTCTCTTTTCTAATGCTACTGTTTAATTCTAGCGTATTTATAAAAAAACACTGCTTATAAAGCAGGCACATAGAAAAAAGCTCTGCAGCACCTGCAGCACGTGGAGGTGAACTCCACGCATAGCAAGCACTGATTATATGTTTGCAGGTTCTGAATAAAGTGTGCTGTTTTACTAGCTGCCAGCTTTCTGCACTCCTACAGCCAGGGCAGCATGACAGAATAAAAATGACACGCATCGCCCTGGGTTGGGTGCATATTTTCAGCATGGACTACAAAACCAAAAGAATAACAAAAAATATAACACCTACCCCACCCCAACCCTCCACTCCCTCAAATACAAATCTCTGAAAGCTATGTGACAAAACCTGTATGCGGGGGCCTACGAATGTATTTGAAACACTCTTTGAACTAGACAATCATTTGCCACTTAATCTTTAATGAATACAGTTGCTATTTTTGCAAGCACGTCACACCGGTGGGAGTGTTTGTTGATGAAATATCAGTGAGATATGATTTTATTCCTATGAATAAATATAACCCAGTGTCTGTGCACATCTGTACACAGACATAAATCATCTCCAAACTGCATAAATATGCTGTATATCCAAAATCCTCAAGAGGGAATGAACCCCTGGGGATAAAAAAGATCCCAGGTCCTTATTTGTGCCTGTTCATAACACAGAGGGTGATGCACTTCTTGGTATACCACAACAACAGCAAGCTGCCTGGGGCACCAGCAGTGGACCAGCAGGCTGTGGGATCTCAGCTGAGCTTTGACTCAAGAGGACTTTCAAGAGGTTTTCAAGAGGACTTGGTGCATCTAGGCACAAAAATGTCAGTGCAGCCAAGAGAAAAGGCAAAATTTTCCTCAGGTCATGCTCACCCTGGTGACTCCAAACCCCCTCTTTAGGGGAGGAAGATTAAATCCTTGCTCTGGGAGTCTATGATTAAGCGAAAATAAGTTTCTGAACTACAAAGGAAAGCTCAAAAACATGACTCAAGGCATCCTGTACCTCTAAAAGCAAAAGACAAAAAGGAGTGAACTTTAAAACCTGTCAGTTTGAAAATGTTTCTATGCCTACTACTGCCCTGAGAAACAGGGATGAGTAACGCGGGGTGGTCCTTCTACCCTTGGTCTTTAACAGGAGGAGAAGGCTGTTAGTGAGGAGATCTCCCAGCTGCTTGCTGCGACAAACCCTTCGCTGACGTGTTTCAGCAGAGGTCAGACTGCGCTGCCTGCTGTGCGGTGCCAACGGAGTCTCAAATGCGTAAAACATATTGCTGTTTTTTCCCGCCTGAGTGCTTGATGGGGTGATTTTGAAAATTTCAAGTTTATCTAGAATATGTAAATCTGTGCAGTTTATTTACATGCAAACATTAACACAAAAAAATGGATGTAAATCATTCTTTTAACCAGGTTAGAATTGCTTGAGTGTATTGTGAGAAAAAGTGGGGAATTCGACTTCCTTTTCTTTTTCAAACTCTTTTTTTCCCCCTGCCAGAGTCCCCTTGGATGGGCCAGGCAGCTGGGACACGAAGTACTGGCATCCGTAATTCATTTCGCCCCGGAAAAAAAATGAAGAGTAAATTCCATTACACAAACCAATCCCGGAAAGATGTGAGATTCATTTAGGGATTTAAGATTCTCCGAAATCCTGAAGTGAAAGGGATTCTGAAAAAGCAAATGGAGAAAATATTTTTTCCCCCAGGTGCCGTTAAACTGAGCTATTTAAAGTAAACGCAGAACACTTAGGCAGGAAATTTTCGTTCTGAATTTGTTTGTGGAGCGATCATTAAATGCTTTAGTTTTTTAAGCACTGTGTTTTCTGAAGAAACAATGAGCCATTTCTTTAAAGGTGCAGGCGAAATCTGTGACAACAGCCTCCTGATGGGCCTTTAGTAAAACCATTTCGTTACATGGCAGTTAAGAATGGTGGGGACTGGGGAGATTTTCCCCTTAAGCAAGGAAAGTAATTCATCCACCTATTATTCTAGGAGAGGCAGGAACTAGACGGTTCTGTCTAAATCTAATTTTTATCAGTGTTAAGAGGATCAGTACAGGAATTCTATCGCGTGTATAGAAACGTTGGCTACAGCTGCATTTTTGAAGGAGCACTGTCAAATTGAAAATTGCATTTTCTCCGAGACGTCGCGCCCCTACTGTTGTCACAGTAACACCTGAAATTACCGTAACTAAAAGAGATTAGAATAAAATTAATGTTTCTCTTCCTTCATTTTGCTTCTTTTTGTGTGTTTGACAGCTCCTGCGGGGAGCTGAACGGTGGCTCTCCAGGTGATAAAGGCGCGGGTACAGACTCAAGCTAATTTTTGCCTTTTCCCGAGACCATCTCACCCCGTTCCTGCCCCTCAGCTCACCCTGGGCACGCACTTGGCTTCGGCCGGGCCTATGGCGGCGGCGGTGGAGGCAGAGCTGGGCCGAGGCCTGCCATGGCGGCCAGGCCCCGCGGCCAACCCCCGTCTGACGCCACTTCGTGTCGCCTCGCTGGAGGGACTGGAGTGGACATAGTGGGAACAAAGCGCAAAAACGGGTGTAAATAAGCTAAAAATTGGAGAGGGGACTGAAATGCACAGCTCGCGGCCCTGCGCTCCCAGCCCCGCGCAGCCACTGGGGCAGGCCGGCCTGGAGGGGTGGCGCACTGGGGGCGAGGGGGCACGCTGGGACCCTGCCGCAGGCCCTAACGCTGCTAATTCCGCTTTTTAATTTTTAATAGTTTTTGTTGTTTTGTTTTGTTGGGTTTGTTTATTTTCTAAAAATCTTAGAATAAAAGACAGGATTTAAAACCAAGATTTTACATTCTGTGTGAGCACTTTTACAGCCCCTCCACCTCGGTAGAGTACAGGGCACGGTGTGTCTCCCTAGGGTCAAACCTCCGCTGTGTCCCCTGTCCCTTGTCCCCTGTCCCCTGTCCCATGTCCCACGTCGCGTGTCCCGGCCCCCGGCCCGACAGCGCCCCCTGCAGGCGCGCCGCGCGGCACCGCGCCCCCCGCCTCCGCCCCGCCGCTCTCCCCGCTCGGCTCGCACTTGCCTTTGGCGCCCAACCCGCCCCTCAGGGGGAGAAACCACTTTTCCCAACTCCTTGGGGGGACCCCTACTACGATGGGAGGCGGTCTTGCCCGCCTTCACCGCTTCAGAGAATCTTCGAAAAGCCAGTGAGGCACTTGAGAAGCTGAAAAAGAGGGGACTCCTACTTCCCCTTGCGGTGTCCCTTCTTCGGCAGAGCAGGAGCGCCTTCTCTGCTCCGCACCTCCCCCTCCACCGGGTGCTGAATGGTTCGCGCCGGGTCGGGATGGGGGAGGCTCTGCCGCCATTTTGTTTGCGTGAGGGGTGAGCGGGTCGCTGTGCTGGGAAGTCGGGGNGGGGCGGGAGGAGGCGGCGGCGGCGGAGACCCGGGGTCGCACCGACCACTCGTGCCGGGAAGAGACGTTGAGGGCGGGCTGAGCGACGGCAGGAGGTACCGGGGCGGGCGCCTCCCCCATCCTTCGCAGACATGTACATCAAGCAGGTAAGCCGGCGCGGTCCAAGCTGCCCGCCTTGTGCGGTGCGGCCTGTGCCTGGCTGGGTCGGTTCGGCCCGGCCTGCTCTGCCCCTGCGCTGGCGGGGTCTTTAACCTCCGGGCGAGCGGCAGAGCCAGGTCCCGGCCCGCAGCAAGAGGCCCGCTGGCTGGTGGCGGGTCCGAAGGCCTTTGCTTGTTCCGCCGCTGTCCCGAGGGGGAGACCGCGGCCCATTGCTGAGGGGGGAGGAGGGACGTCCCCGGCCCAGACGCGGAGCGAGTCCGCCGTGGAGGCTGGCGGGTGCCTTTACTCCCCCGGTTGCCGCGGCTGGGTTCATTCATTGCAGGTGTGAAGTGGGACTGGGGGGGAGGCCCTCCCGGACGCGGGACTGTTCGCGGGCTCTGTTGGGCACCCTTTGGACGGGGCAGCCCTGGTGACTCGGCCCTCCCGGCGATGGCCGACCCAAAGCCGGGAGACTCGTACCCACGCGGGGCTCGCGCCCAAAGAAGGGGCTCTCAGCTGTCAGGCGGCATCTTTCAGCTGTTAAAGTTGTGGGTTCTTTTTTTACTTTTTTTTTTTTTTTAATCTGCATGCGGTTTCAGTGGGGAAACGTGACTGTATTTGGGGTTTCAATTCAGACTGGTTCTGTCTGCCCCTTCCCCCGGGAGAAGCAAGTTACTGTTTGTACCGGGGTGATGCTTTAGGCCCCCGGGCGTGGACCGTTTAACCTATTATACTTCATCGTTGACAAGCAATCTACAGCTAACATTCAGTTAAAAGAAAGACCTTGTATGGATCTTTTCCAAATAGTTTTTAAGACTGAGGTGATCATGTTAGTTCTGTGGTGTATCCCTGCAGTTGTATTGCATAGTATATCGCACAGTACGATTGCATTTTTATGGCTTCTTTCACACTATGCATGTTCATACAATGCATGTTCATACAAAGCCTACTAGGATTCTTTTTCTCAGTGGACTCAGAATTTACCTGGCTCTTTGACACCCTACGGGTGTGCTTCTTAAGAAGAATACTTTATCGTGTTTAAAAGTGCATGTTCTACATAGAAATCAGGTTTTCATCAACTGGCCGACTAGGGAGTGCTTCAAATGCCTTTTGATCGTGTTTTAGTAAATCACTCTATCACTGCAGGTGCTCACATTGCTTTAAAGTCTTTCCGTAAGAATTCTTGTTCTCCAGATTTGAATTGCAGAGAAGTAAACAGTAATGAAGATATATGGAATCAGAGTAAGAGTCCAAATTAAGTCAGAACAGGGGAAATTAGTTTCATCTGGGAAAAAAAAATATTTAGGTGATCAATAACCAATACTGTTCTAGGAGCTATAAAAGAGAGAGTAACAAGGTGTGAACATGAGAATAAAACGGAGGAGGGTGAATTTGGTTCCACCAACATCCCTTATTTTGTTGCTTCCCAGAAATCATTCCTGGAGTTTAAAGATTAGAACTATCAAAGTCTTAATCTAAGGCTATACAAGGCAATAAAGAAGTTATGATGTTTCAGAATACGTAGGATGAATGAAGTGAGAAGCCACCTAGGAAGAAACTTTGGGGGAAATGCGTTCAGAGTCTGCTTGTATCATACTCTTGTGGTGCCTGAGTACGTGGGTGATTAGTTTGTGCTTCTGTAGTAATATCCAAGAAGAATTGGTTGTTTTTACCTTTTCGTAGGAGCTTTCAGGTTCTTATGAGAATAAAGATTAACTGTTCCAATCTATGTTTTTAGAATATTATAGGTGAACTGTAAAAGTACTAGAGGCCAATTTTTTTTGCCCATTCTTTTCTCTCTTCCTTGAAATCTGGTGAATTGGAAAACAGCATTGTTTGCCAGATGTTGCTTGTGGGGGTTTGTTTGTTTGTGGTTTTCTTTTTTTTTAATTATCAAAATCGGGATGAGTGAATGTAGTTGCTGTGGCCTAGAGTTGGTGGCAAGACCTGAATAATATTTGCTGTTCCTGTTTTTCCTTTGAAAGCCGTTGGTACCGAGGCAGAGCTTGCTGTTACTGCAAAAGTCTCCAGCTGGCAGATGAGGCAGACCGGTTTTTTAGGGGAGGTGGGAGTCTGTGTTCACAGCCACGGTAACTGGATAGTCTTCAGTTAATACATTGTCTTAACTTTGCTTTCTGTTGCTTGGTCCGTTACATTCTGAAATCCTTAATTACTTCCAATACAGTTGTTTTGGATTTAGATCTGAATACAGTGCAGGTACTTAATGAGAACTGTATCTTGCCAGAGGAGAGGAAGCATAGGCAGCTGCAATTCAAAAAAAGTTTAGATAGGGAAAGTGTTGGAGGAAGTGGCAGACTAGTTCTTTTCCAAAATAGCTAGTTGCTTTCAGCTTTGATGGTCAAGGATTAGTAATTTTCTGCCTACCCATATTCTTAGCTTCAGATTCCAGTAATGATATAATTTTCCAAAGAGTATTTGACAAGGAAGATGTAGTGCCTGAGAAGAAAACGACTCTGTGATTTCTGACTAAAAGTTAGTTAATGCTTTTTAAGATTTATTTCATTTCAATTTTTATAAACTCGAGTGTTTGATTTGCTGTCTGGCATGGCATTTTCGTTCACTATTAGTGAGATGGTTTTAATCCAAGAGGAGTTTTCTGTGATAGTCCTTGATAATGGGCTGTTACATAGTGGGAGAAAGACTTAAGACCAAACTTGACAAGAATAAATCGGGGCAATTTCTTTTCCCAGTCTTTTGTCTAGTAAATTTTATAGGCAGGTTTTTCCCCTGCCGTTTGTATAGTGTGCTGCCAGAATATTACAGTATATGAATGCAGTTCTGAAAGTAATTGTTTCTTGAGTTGCTTAGGTGTACAGTTAATACAGACTTTTGTAGTAGGAGGGAAAAGACTTGCTTTAATGTTTACAGTACTACTGCTAAGACTTTTTCCTGCAGTTTTGTATGTGTTTCTCAGATATCAAGTATTATGCTCGTCTTCTGGAACATGGGCTATTTTATTACTTGAAGATGTGAGAGAAGGGATGACGTGTTCAGAAAAACAGAAAATGGTGGTGGGACTGGACCATAGACCTTACAAACAACAACAAAAAAAGCCTAAATAACTTCACATGCTAGACTTCAGCAGTAATAATACTGAGAAATATCTTGTAAGATGTTTTGCTGTCTTCCTATACAAGTCATTCTTAGTTTATGATGGTTATCTTAGTGAAACATTGGTGTTATTTTAACAGTATCTTGCTTCTGCTGGGGAAGAGCTGGGTGAAGGACATAAGGATTAAATGTCAACTCTAGTCCTTTTGTAAGCGTTCTTGCCGAAAGATCTGCAAACATCAAAACTTTTCAGGTGGCTGCTGTCTTTCTGATGTCTCACTGAGCAGAGCAAAGCTGCTGTATAGCCTTTAAGCACAGCTTTAATGTTTGGAAAAGGTTGCTTAATGCTGGAAAGTGCATGCTGGAAATTGGATCAATTTCGCTGCTGTGCAGAACTTCTGAAGTATTGAGATAATGTCACTCTGTAACTTGTATGTTACTTGGCCTGGCAAACCTCTAATAACTACTGAAATTGAATAGTTGAAGTTTGACATGCTGCTTCTAGATGAGTGTTTGCTGTGTGGCTGCTGAAGTTAATTGTGAATTCACTAGAGCCGAGATAGCTTGCTATTTACTTCTCCCTTTAGGTTGCACAATAAACCCAAGTAAGAATGCATTGCATGTAAAATAGGTAATCTGGTGTAGTTTTTGCAGTTTGCAATTGCTCTGTTTGGAGAATTTGTAAATAGAATTCTTACGCTGTATGTGGATTGAATCACAAAGATTAGAAGTCTGGTCCTACTAGGGTAAGTGCTTGTTATACGGGGCTTTTCTTTCCTGTATGTAATATTTGATGCAAATATATCTTTTTGTGTAGCTTGTTACAAAAAGACTTAAAACTCTCTTGTTCACTATACTTTGGCCTAGCTAAGTACTAGCATCTCTTGTGATGCAGGGAGAAAAATCTCTCTAAAGTGATGCTAAGGTGAGGGGCCAGTTTTATGATGTAAGTTGCTGATCTTGAGCTGGAAAGCTGAAGTGTGTGTGTGAAGGGCAGGGGAAATTAAGTATATTGTAATTGATATTCTGTAAAATCTTATAGTTCAAAAACTGCCCAAGAACAGACAGAACTTTGTTAAAATAACTCACTCTTCTCATTAGGTAATCATTCAGGGCTTTCGAAGCTACAGGGACCAAACCATTGTGGACCCGTTTAGCTCAAAACACAATGTCATTGGTAAGTTCTGATACTTGTCTTTTAACACTAATTAGAATTTCACTGTTGTTCTGGATGATGTTCACATTAGTCTTTTATAGTTTTTAATATTTTGCCTATGTTTGATTACTATATTTCCTGTTTCGGAAACGTCTTTACAGTTGTCTGTAACAAGTCACAAGACATATTCCACTTACAGCAAAGAAATGCTAGCGTTCAGTTTTACTGTGACAACAGTATGTCCGAGTCTTCAGAAATTGAGTGAGCTCTGTAAACTCCTTCATATGTGCAGGTCTCCATATCAGCCAGACCGCCTTTAAAGGCTGTCCTTGCAGGAAGAGCAGCAGAGAATTTGAGATTGGTTGTGGTTTGTTTGGGGTTGGGTTTTTTTTGGTAGCTAAGTGTGATCATTTTTGATAAGTAAGCACAGTAGCTACTATAAACTGCTGCAGAGAAGATCCTCTTTCTTCCAGCTTTGAAGGAATGAATTTCTAGAATGTGAATTGCCAAAAGGTATAATATAAATTTCAAAGTGTAGTTTCCTAAATAACATCTAATCTTAACAGTATGTTGTTGTCCACCATTCTCATGCCTCCTTGGTTTTTGCCCATGGTCCTGTCTTTTTGTTTGCATTGATTTTAGTAATTGTGCAGCAACTTTGAGACTGCTGACCTAATAGAAAACAGTCAATTTTGGACATAAAAACTTAGTAGCTAGGATTTACTCTGAGACTGGAAAAAACATGCGTATGACCTGAATAGCATGTCCTATTATGTAATGTCACTTCATTGGGAGCTAAAACTTTATCCAGGTGTTGGTCTTGTTAAAAGGGAAATAAAAAATAAATCTGGCTTCACTATTTTTTGGCTTTTTAAAGACCTCGTAGCAATCCCAAGTAGTTTTCGGAATGAGGTGAATCTGGAGTGCATGTAGGCAGGAAGGGATGAAAAGCCTGGGATGCTCATTGCTGCTGGAAGGCAAGCAGTTTTGAAATTAAAACAGTAGGTGCTGGTCTTAAAGATAAGACACTGAGCCTTGCTGAAACACATCAGAATGAACAGATTACTGTATGTTAGCGTAGTGCAGTGGTCTTGTACCTTTATTTTTTTAAATAGAAATAGTACTTCTTCCAGTCTTTTTAAAACAAAACATTGCTGAATTAGCAAGTGGAGTATTTAGAAGTTCATGCTCTACTTGAAGTTCTTACAGTCAACTTGCATGTACAGGCAAGTGATTTCCTTTGGTTAAATATAAAAATTTGATGCTGGAGCCAGAAGAATTTGATTTAGGTTTACTGGTTTTATCCCACCAAGAGATCAGTATTGGAGAGGAAAGGCTGGGAATAAATAGGATTGGTTTAACCATTATTCTCATTGTGGAATAGTATTTCAATACTATTCGTTCGTAAGTCATTGTTTTGAGTCATTTGTGTTTGAGTGGGGAAAAGACTGCTCTCTTGTTCTCAGACAATGACTAAGTGATCCACCTACTAAGTTTTCCTCATTCCCTTGAGATTTTGTTTGGCTGTGTTATATTTGGGTTCTGTTCTTAAATAGTTATATGTAAAATTTAATGTACTTTGCAATGTTAACTCATGTAAACTTGAGGTGTGTAAAACTTTGTGTTTGAATTTTCAGTGGGAAGAAATGGATCTGGAAAAAGCAACTTTTTTTATGGTAAGTGTGGATTTCTTAATATAATAGCATGGGGATGCTGATGATACCAGGTTTCTTTCTTTGTTTTTGCCAGAAGTTGTTTTACCAAATGTTCCTCTTCAACAAGGAGTGGCAGATTGGTCATTATTTGACAGTGATGAAAAGCAGATCTCAGTGCACTTGTTTAATACTTACCTTCAGGTTTTCCTCCAGTATTTGGCTTCTTTTACTAAGGGCGTTCTAGGACTTCTAAATGGCAAAAAAACATATTTACAGGAGGAAACACATTCTAAGAGTCACCGACCTTGAAAACTGATTGTGATATTTGCAGTTACTGGGGACGTTCTTAGTGGCTAAATTCTAAGCTGATTCTATAGCAGTATGGTGCAGCTTATACCACCTTTTAACATATGGTTATGAGGGGGATTTTGTGGGGTGGGAGCATCAGTGGAGGAGCAAAGATGCTAGTCAAAGGTGTTAGTAGCCTTTGTGATGGTAGTCTTTATAAATTGCTAAGTGTTAAGTGTTTTAGTGATGTTCTTAACCTTGCCTGTGTGCTATGTACTTGTAGAGGGAAGCTCATGCATCCCTACTTGTGCAGCATTGTTAATGCTTATGCAGTGAACTAGTAAGGTTGTGACAATGAGACTTCTTCAGAGAAATTCTAGTGTACAGCAGGCTGAGTGATAAAGATCCAGCAGATTAAGGTTTTTAATAAAGAAACATGACTGTACTATACAGCAGTAAACCAGTATATTTTAAGTTAAAGAAACTGCTGCATATCTCTCTAAAGGAAAGCATAAATATTCTGTTTCTCTACTATTTTATTACAGCAATTCAGTTTGTCCTCAGTGATGAGTTTAGTCATCTTCGCCCGGAGCAGAGACTGGCTTTGTTGCATGTAAGTAAGTGAAGGTGTATAACAAGACTAAAGAATAAGCTAGTGCATTTTAATGTTACTACAGAAATGGTAAATTGCTGGACTGTGGATATTTTAAGCCAATTATTTTGGAAGCATCCTTAAACATTTTTTGGTTCCCTTTGGCAAAAGAGAATTTTTTACAAAGTAATACATTAAGCTGATAGTACACATCAGTGAATGTGTATCCAAGATTTTCAGAAGTAAAAATATATGTATTGATCTTGCATAGATGCTCTTGACTCTCAAATCCTTGGAAGGACAGGGGAAGCGGGATTGTCAGGGGAAAAAGGGAGATGAAGAGATGAATGAGCTCAAAATCCTTCTAAGGTGGGAATTATCTAACCCAAATATCTTCTTTCTCAGGAAGGTACAGGTCCTCGTGTTATTTCAGCGTTTGTGGAAATTATTTTTGACAATTCAGACAACAGATTACCGGTAAGTTGGATGCACTACTTCAGAAATAGATGATCACTTCAGACTCTAGTTATCCCAGTGTTATAGAAGTCTTCAGTACAGTAACTGCTTTTGAGTCAGTTCAGGTAAAAAGTGCCATAAACATTCTAGATTAGTTATATGTACCTTCTGCAAGCAGTTAAATTTACTGGGTTTTGTTTTCTTAAGATTGATAAAGAGGAAGTCTCGCTTCGCAGAGTCATTGGAGCCAAGAAGGACCAATATTTCTTAGACAAGAAAATGGTGACGTAGGTACTTCTTTTCCTTAGCTGAATGAGACAAGTAGTATTTCTGTAAAATTCTCTAGTCAAACAGAGCACTTGCATCTCTAGCCTGAAATAAATTAGTTCTCATGAGTTCCGTGAGCAATACTAATTTAGTTGTGTAATACTGAGTGCCAGTACTTTGACAGCAAGGACATCAGTCCTTGTGCAAAGGCTTTGAATTTACAGTTTAATCCATTCATTAACATGATGTTTAACTGCTTACACAATATTTCTTTCAGGGCTTTTTAAAATAGAAGCGTTACCAGACTTCAGGTTGTTTCATATCCTTTCTTTTGATATTTTTAACTGTATTTGCCTCCTCTTTGCTTCAAGGTGCTTCTTTCTTAATCTCTTTCCAAGGTTATAGTATTTTAGCTATTTTCCATTCTTATTCTGCCATTTCATTTTAGAATTAGCTATTATCAAATAAAGAAGCTTTTTCAAACAGAGCATGCGTTGCACACAGTGATTATAGTATGTGATGTATAGTTGTGATACTTTACTGAATTTTTACAGCTGTCTCTTTTACTGTAAGTGTTTTTAATAGATTCACAATAACATTTCAGGAAAAATGATGTAATGAATCTTCTTGAGAGTGCTGGATTTTCTCGCAGTAATCCCTACTATATTGTCAAACAAGGAAAGGTAAGATTTGTTTTCACAAAGTGGAAGAAATCACTATCAAGAGTATCATGTTTCCTGGATGCCAGACTTAGTTCAATTATTGCAGAAGTAAACAAAAACCAAAATCTATTTTAGTTTGAAACAGTTCTTGTAGATGCTGCTTTTGCAAATTTTGTTTAGTGGTTTATGTCGATAATAAGAAAAAAGCTTTAATGTCTAATGGTGATATTTAGAAAAGTTTTTTTCATAGTAATCTTTGCAACCATGTGCTTTTCTGTATGCTTAAATACAAAGCAAACTTAATTTCTATGACTTTTGGTGTAAATTCATGGATTTCTGGGCCTTAAGATGAGGCAGTTAAGTGTAGAGAATTTTAGGAGGCTAAAAATATTGTCAACGGAGGATGAATGGAAGCATGTGGAACCACCAGAAGTGAACACGCAGCAGGGAAAGGGCTCACAAGGTAGCCTGTATTAACTGGTCTTCAAGACACAAGCACTCTTAACAGAGTTTTCAAAGGACACCCAGATCTGGAGACAAAGGACAGATTACTTGAAATGGCTCACAGGGTGGGACACATTGGAGACACTGATAACTGTCAGCTCCAAAAGATTACTGAAAGGCATACTTAAAAGGGGAATGCAGAAGACTTGAGGAGCACTTGATAGCAGAAATGCTGACCTAGCAGTACAGTCTCTCAAATGTTTATCAGGTTAAATTGTCCTATGCAGCTGAATGTGTGTATTTAGAAGAGACAGCTTCAGCTGGAAAATCACTTGCGTTTTGTATTGGGGATTCGTGCACATGACTCTTGCAGCCAAAATATACGTACTGGTTTTAATATAATACAAATTAGAAACAGTTACCTTCTTAGAAAAGAATGCAACCACTGAGATTCTATTGAACAAAAGTGAGTTTTATGTTGGGTTTAATTGTATGGCTGATTTCATGTTGGATTAATGAGTGTTTGAAGACCTGAATTATTCTAAGATTTATAACCACTGCATTTTGATGTGGTTTTATGAAGGCGTTTGAACTATTTTGTTTAACACCAGGACATAAGAGCACAAGCTTGAGTTTCTTTAAACACAATTTTGAGCAGGTAATAATTTCTTCAGTTTACGTAATACTAGCATCTTGAGTTTTAGCAATAACTGGTAGCCTTTGAAAACCAACAAAATTTATTACAAGCAGAATACTTGCCATCCTAAAGTAATTGTCTCAAAAGGAAAGCAGTATGGTATATACTAGGTATCTGAATCTTCCTGCCAAAACCTCAGGCAATCAGGCACAGCAAAAAAAGTGCGATCTTTGATCTGTTGTGGTTAGCCATACATCCAGAGCAGGATATTGAAATCGTAGATCTTGAATTTTCAGATCAACCAGATGGCCACAGCTCCTGACTCTCAAAGACTGAAATTACTAAGAGAAGTAGCTGGCACCAGAGTGTACGATGAACGTAAAGAAGAGAGTATTTCACTAATGAAAGAAACAGGTAAAAATAGTTTAAGGAATGAATGTTTTATGCCACAGTAATTCTGTTAACTCTAAAGGTTTATGGCTTTTCAGTAAAGCTAATTGCTAGATAGATTTTATTTATGGTATGTTAAATGATACATGTCGTATTTCCTTCTTGAATTTTAAATGCCTTAAAAGGTTTAATAAGTGACTTCATGTGTGCTTTTAGTAATATCCCTATTAGCCTAGCTAAAGTTTTATTTGTGCTGTTCACAACATGCACGTGATGTCAGCTGGCAGTGATCTAAAAATCAGGATACCTACTGCTATGCAAACACTAAAGTTTATGTAGTATAGTCTATTATTATTTTAAGTGCGTGAGTCAAGAGAGTACATGCTTGTGTTACCTTACGTAACTAGTATCAGCAGTTCTGCTGTTAGGATGTTTTTTTTGGGGAACTCCTGGACATAGGTTCTCCTTTTCACATTTCGTAACTGTTGACAAATAGTTAATCACTGGAGGAGATTCAGTAGCTTTAAAGGTGTGGAAATGTATTACAGTGTTTAACTGAACTTCAGTCTTGTCATCTTTTCTGAAGAGGGCAAGCGAGAGAAGATCAATGAGTTGTTGAAGTACATTGAAGAGCGACTGCATACCCTAGAAGAGGAGAAAGAGGAGCTGGCTCAGTACCAGAAATGGGATAAAATGAGGAGAGCATTAGAGTACACCATTTATAATCAGGAGCTTAATGAAACCCGAGCTAAGCTTGATGAGGTAAAATATCTTGGCTAATACAAAATATAACATAAGCTGTTGATGTGCTTTTTGCCAATATCTCCTTGTGTTCCTTGATAGAATCTGTCAATGTTCTTCACTAATTTAACTAATTATTTTCTTTTTACTACTGAAACAGAATCTTGCTACTTAAGCTATTGGTGATATTTCCCCACAGCTTTCTGCCAAACGAGAGACAAGTGGAGAGAAATCCAGGCAGCTGAGAGATGCACAGCAAGATGCTAGAGATAAAATGGAGGTAAAAATACTTTTAACAAGGGCTCTTCAGAAGTGTGTTTTGCTTTGTGTTTTTTTTTTTGAGGGGGGAGGGAGGGAAGGGTGTTCTAAAAGTGTTTTAAGTTCTGTTTTATGCTTTCATCCTGTTTGGAAATAGGAGAAGTTTTTCACATTTTTAGTGTCTCTTGATCTATGCAATAACGATCTTGTGAGTTTTGATAGACACGGGAATGTGCATGCAATGTTTAAAATAATACACACTTAAATTTGCATAGGAAATAGAACGGCAGGTTCGAGAACTGAAGACAAAGATTTCGGCAATGAAAGAAGAGAAAGAACAACTTAGTGCTGAAAGACAGGAGCAGATTAAACAGAGGACTAAATTAGAGCTGAAGGCTAAAGACCTTCAGGACGAATTAGCTGGCAACAGTGAACAAAGGGTATGTAACAGCAGTGAAGTCTTAACATGTCCTTGGCACAAGGTGGTATACTTGTATATTGAAGTTTTGGTTTTAGACTGCGGCCTTTCATTATTTTCTAAGGTTTGCCAGGCAGATAACTTAGTTTTTTGTGATGTCTTCTACCAGATTTAAACATAGAGTCCCGCGTTATGATCAGTTATTTATCATCCTGCATGTTGCAAAGTCAAGCACCTGTAATTCTCTTGATCTTAATTGCTGCAAGTATTGGGAAGGAGAGTTTTGTTTGTAGCACTAATTTGAACTTGGTTGTTTGGACCATAAAGATCTTCCTTGCTTACATAGTTTAGCGTTCTTGACAATGCTTTGTTTTATCACTCTTTGCTGTCTTGATTGGAACTGAATTCACTTCTGTGCAGTGTTGAAACAGCATAGTACCAGAGAAGCAATGGCATCTTGCAATCTTACAATTAAATTATTCTCTAGAAGTGTGTATTTATCTAATAACACAGTTCCTGATATTACCTAACTTTAAATACTGCTTTGTTTGACTTTCAGAAAAGACTGTTAAAAGAGAGGCAAAAGCTTCTTGAGAAGATTGAGGAGAAGCAGAAAGAATTAGCAGAAACGGAGCCGAAATTCAACAGTGTAAAAGAAAAAGAGGAGAGGGGAATTGCTAGGTCTGTGGCATTCTACAATGGGGAGTCAAAGCATTTAAAAAAAAAACCCATGAGATACTAACAATACTATCCATAAGTGCAATTAACTCAGAGTTGTACTTGTTGCTTGAGAATGGGGTAGCTATATGCACTTACATACAGATAGTCTGTAAAAAGCCTCCTTTATTGTTGGGGGGATATAGTATTTGGTGAAATTAATTTTTAAGCTTAACCACTTCTGTGGGCTATTGTTGACTTCTTGTTTTGTGAAGTTTTCTGGGTGATTTTATGGTTTATAACATGATTCTTTTCTTTTTATTACTGATTTGGTACTTAAGTTTTGGAGCCTGGTTTGGCACTTCTTGAAAACTCTTATGGTAATTCTTAATGCTTGCTCTTAATAAATTCAAGATTTCTTTATAATACAGCATGCCTTTTCTTTCTCAAAATAGACTTGCACAGGCTACACAGGAAAGAACAGATCTTTATGCAAAGCAAGGTCGAGGAAGCCAGTTTACTTCCAAAGAAGAAAGGGATAAGTGGATAAAGAAAGAACTGAAGTCTTTAGATCAAGCCATCAATGACAAGAAGCGGCAGATTGCAGCTATACACAAGGATTTAGAGGATACAGAGGCAAACAAGGAGAAAAATTTGGAACAGTACAGTGTAAGTTTTCAGCTTATTACTTTTCAGTATTTTTGAGAGAAGGGTTAAATGCTCAATCTAGTCTTGGACAATTAGACTTGAGTGCCTGTTTATATTTCAGATTGGGTGCGGTCTTTTAAAAATGTATTCTTGCTAACGTCTGCAGATAAACTCTAAACTCCCTTTAGCACTGCATCTAACTTCACTGTATATGTTGACTCTCTCTCTCGTATTTTCCCCAAAGTGTTTGGCCTGAGTTTTCAGGAAGAGACTTAGATCTGTCTTGTTCTTGTCTGTGTTGAACGTGGCCATTTCATTTAGATAACAAATTGTTGACAGCAGCTGTGGTAAAGTAATGATACTGCTGGAGAGCAGGCTGAGATTTTTGATTAATAGCAGTATGGCATGGTATGCAAGACTAGTATGTATGTTCTTATCACAAATATTATTTCAGAGCATGATTACACATAGTTATGTATATGATAGTTACTGTTGTAATTCAGTTTCTTACCGTGACTTACAGTGAGCCATTTCACTGTAATACACAGGTACACAGTTCAATTCAATGCCTGCATTGCAGTCTACTTGATAACTTCACTTGTTACTGCTCCTTTACAAAGATGTATTTATTCTTAGTGCTTTTGCAGTTTGTTGTAAATTGGTCAAAATATTTGTAGGAATTGTTCCTGAATTTTAAGTAGTTATTTAGTATTGAATAAAAGAAAGATTTTTGAACAGACAGCTGTAGTTTCATGCTGTTTTTCTTTGTGTTAGAAACTGGACCAGGATCTTAATGAAGTGAAGGCTCGCGTTGAAGAACTGGACAGAAAGTACTATGAAGTGAAAAATAAAAAGGATGAACTACAGAGCGAAAGAAAGTTAGTAATTAATTGAAATATGTCTGAATCTCACTTAATGTGAAGGACCCCAACTGTGTAGTTGTTAACATGGCATGTAGGTATGTTTTTTTAAATATAGCCATGTATGAACTCCTGCACTTCGCCTTCCTGTTAGATTAGCAGTCTTTGAGAGTAATAATAATAAAAAAATCTTCAGACTTCATTCACATGTGAAATACTTTAATTATTTTTGTTCTGTAGTTATCTGTGGAGAGAAGAGAATGCAGAACAACAAGCTCTTGCTGCAAAGCGGGAGGATTTGGAAAAGAAACAGCAGCTTCTCAGAGCAGCAACAGGAAAGGTAAGATGCCTTGTATTTGATAATTCTTTGTGGAAGCTTTTCTTCTCATTCTTAAAGGACGAGTCATGGTCATATCAGAAAGATATGACTTATTTCTTTTGGTTATGGTCTTACTGTCATAATTAGGATGGAAAAATTATAGTTGTAAGCTGAATTTTTCAAATATTTATAGCTCTAGAACTACTTGGAAATTAGTTTTTTAAGCTCAAGGTAATTGAGGAGAGGTAAGGAGACCAGGTAGAAATAGAATACTTCTAAAATATCTTCTGCTTTCTTTCTGCTTAAAAAAAAAAAAAAGAAAGAATCTGAAAAGTGTCAGACTTAAATATTTAGGTATCTTCCACTTGAGCTGTAGGTTAGTTAACAGGAACTTGGCAAAAAAGGTTACAGTTTTCACAAAGGTACAATGGATATTACTTCTACATCTTTTAATTGCAGTACAGTAACAAGTTGTATTTTACCAGGCCATTTTGAATGGTATAGACAGCATAAACAAGGTTTTGGAGCACTTCCGTCGAAAAGGCATAAACCAGCATGTCCTAAATGGCTATCATGGCATTGTGATGAATAACTTTGAATGCGAACCAGCTTTCTACACCTGTGTTGAAGTTACTGCAGGGAACAGGTAATTACATGTTCTTTAGTGTTATTTAAGTTAAAGCAGCTGCAGTGTTACAATTTAGTTATTGGTGCCAGTTGCTACTGAAAGTTTTATTCTTTTGAACTTGAGCTCTTGTCCTTTTTTGGTTAAAGTGTCTTCTATATAGCATGATCAAACTGCTACTTCTTCAAGAA
The DNA here is from genome assembly GCA_008711295.1 of Anarhynchus alexandrinus. Taxonomy (NCBI): domain Eukaryota; kingdom Metazoa; phylum Chordata; class Aves; order Charadriiformes; family Charadriidae; genus Anarhynchus; species Anarhynchus alexandrinus. The sequence goes on along the minus strand of VUYV01000011.1, from coordinate 617,862 downwards.
GGTACTAAGAAGAATTCTGCCTATTTAAAAATTAAAATCCTTGCTGCTCTTCATCTTACCTTAAAAAAAAAAAAAAAAATCCACCAAAAAAACCCAAAAAAACCACAAATACAAAACAACAAAACAAACAAAAAACAAACACAAAACCACACAAAGACCCCCAACAAAGGCCCCAGACCCACACTCCTGACACTTACTGGAAGGATTGGTGGTGAGACTGAATTATATTGAATAAAGTGGATGGCATCTTCCAGTGTGGAGAATTCCACAGTAAGCAATGCTGGTGTTTCAGTGATAACAATCAATAAGAATTATTTCACTTACACTAGAAAATCTCGTAGGTGACGTTGGTCTCTAAACTGTCAAAACCTTCTATTTAAAAATTATCTGCAAAAACATGGAGTGTTAATGAGTCTGTCTAATGTGTCTTCTAGAAGTCAGTGCCTGTTGGGTGATCCACCACTTCCTGCAGCATCTGACACTTCAAATTAATTTAAATTGTCCTTTTGTGTGATCAGTCCCCTGTTCCAATTCATGATTTGTCACATGAATTCTTGTTCTAATGAAATATAGATAGTAGCATACAGGCAGGAAAGAGAGGACAGATGTTACATGATCTTGCAAACTATAACATAGAAATGTTGATGCTACCACAATTTGAAATGCGGTCCCTCATCTGAAACATCCGTGTCTGTGTGAACAAGGGTGTCTCTTCAAAGTGCTTCACAGTTCTCTCTGAATCCTGTTGTGCCCCATAGTTTGAAAAAAGCAGTAACAAGCAAACTGCAGTTCAACTTGCAAAAGGAAGATCACTTATTTCAGTCCCTCTGATGGTAGTCCCAATCATGCACAGGGAGATAGATGTGGTCTCTGTTTCTGTCGATTGTGTACAGAGGCCTAAGATGCAAACTCTGTAAATCCATGGAAAGAGGGCTGAATATTGTATATTGAAATGGTATGGAGGACAGAGGTTTGCAGTTGAACCAGGAAAGGCTGTGTATGCAGTGATGCTGTATGCATATTGAGCTGCTCTTGTGACTGGGGGGGTGGAACGTAAAATTCTTGGCTGATGCCATTTTAATGAAAGCGAATAGAGTGTATCCACTTGCTTATTCTAAGGCACAGACTTGAAGACAAAATGCAATGCAGCTTTATTTTGGTATGTTGGTTAATGGTACCTGCATGCTTACTGTTCCCATACAAATATGTTGGTGCTTTTAGCACAGTAAAGTTTTTTTCTTATTTGTTGGGCTTGTTAATTAGGTTGTTTTATCACATTGTGGATTCTGATGAGGTCAGTACAAAGATCCTAATGGAATTTAACAAAATGAACCTTCCTGGAGAAGTTACTTTCCTCCCTCTGAACAAGCTGGATGTTAGAGATACTGCTTATCCCGAGACTAATGTGAGTTAAAGTTCCTTTTGAACCTTCTTCTACTTCATAATTACAAAGCCTTGTATTTTGAATTTTTTGTGTATATTGCTTGTTGCCCACCACTTGCTTTACTGTTGAATGTCTGCAATTAAATATTACTTCTAATGTGTGCTTCTCAACATAAAAGACTTGGTATAGGAAAATACTTACTTTCCTACCAGATATTTGCTCTTTAAAGTTTAACTTTACCTTATGAGTAAATAGGTGATCCTAAAAAGAAGTAGTATTTTATTGTAACCTGATGATTGATAATTATGTGAATTACTGACTCATAACTCTTTAAGCTGAAATGCTGCCATGGGCAAAAGCTGAAGAGCTATGACATGTTACAGCCATGGACAATTTCTCAAAGTTACTGGAAATGAGTTGTGGTTTCATATTTTAAAAAAGCATAAATAAACCTTCTGTGACTACAATTTAAAAAGTAGTTCTGAAATACATCTCAAGAAAGTGTCTGCTTTTATTTGAAATTTTAGTAGTGAATTAATTGTGTAAATGTTAACTGCTTCCTCCAATAATCACAGTAGAATAAGTTCTTTAAAAATAGATTTTTTTTTTTCTTTTTTCCTCAGGTAAACATAGGAAAAACTAAATAGGAAACAATCAGACTTCTAGGGTGCTTATTTTGGCAGGGCATTACTAGTTAATGTTTGTGTCCTGCTCTCTACAAAAAGGAATAAATTTTTGGAGGAGAAAAAATTTACTGCCAATATATGATAACTTATTCAACTTGTTTGAGTAGCAATTTAATACTTGGATGAGCTTCCTGGAAGACTCTTAGTTGACTTAAGACTAGAGCCTAGCTGTTAAAAGCTACAATTGCAAAATCTCACACTTGATTTTCATAAAGTTGTTTATGTGTTTGTCTGAGGAATGTTCAGTCAGTGTGTCATCCTTCCACCAACTGACAGCTGTTTATTTCCAAAGTGTCATTCACAATATTGTTCTTTGAGTTCAGAGTTTGACATCCTGTATGTAAATAGTGATGTATACACCTCCAGAAGTCTTCATTCTCATTTATTGATTGTGAAGCCAATGTTAATAGTGAATTTGAGATACATTAAACTTTCAGAAATTCTTGTTATAAAGGCTAGAGTGTATTCTATTTTTACTCTTGATGGTAGTTTTCCAGGGCTGTCTTGAATTCTGTGTATGAATTAGTTGCAATGTACTTGCAATATTTGTATCAATATGTTCTTCTCATTAAAATTGCTGTCACTTCAGGATGCTATTCCTATGATCAGTAAACTGAGATACAATCCAAGATTTGACAAAGCTTTCAAACATGTTTTTGGAAAGACTTTAATTTGTCGTAGCATGGAAGTGTCTACCCAGCTGGCCAGAGCTTTCACTATGGATTGTATTACTCTGGAAGGTAAATGTTTCAATTTTATAAATTATTTATTGTAAAAATGGGATCCCTGGAATGTGAGGCTCATTAAACATGGTCCGTTAATGTTGTCAAGACAATATTTTTTTAAAATCATTGCATACTTTACTGAGATGTACAAGGTCGCACTTGGTTAAGTACAGTGCTTAAAAAAAATTGAATTTCTTCACAAGCTGTTGAAATTTTCTTATGATCTGAAAGTTAGTATCTATGTATCTCCATGCTGAGAATTGTAAAGCAGATTTAGGTTTGTATCCATACAATTTGTTTTATCCAATATAACAGGCATTTGCCTTCCTGGAGTACTTACAGTGTTTTCTACAAACTTAAACCAGTGTTTAGGGTGCAAATGTACGACCTTAATTACTGATAAGTACAAGGTGAATTATTCTGTGTACCAGACACATTGACATTTTATGTTCTCTGAAATAATCAGTATCTCTTGTTAATTACCTGTTCTTGGAGGGTAGATTCCCTGCAGGTTTATTGTTGTCTTTTTGTCTCTTAAAGTCAATCTGAAAAAATTCCTAAGGATGTCTGAGGAGGAAATGATTAAATTTTCAGTAACAGCATATTCTACAAGCCACAGATGCTGCTAATTACTCAGCCTCTCTTTTGTTTTCTCCTTCACAGAAGATCTGAGATTTATTTTCTTCTAAACTGGTAGTGCTAGACATTTGCGTTTTCCCCTTAATATAAGTTTGGGGTTTTTGTTTTCCTTTAAGCTGCGTGGTTTCAGAAGTTAATTAAAAACAACAAAAAAAAATAGCTAATGCTTAAAGGACATCATCACAGTCTGTTGGTCTTGAGAAAGGAAATGCACTTTAAATTGCATACAGAAATAAATGTTTATTTCCCTAATTACTGTAAACAGACATATGTGATTCCTGATACCAATGCAGTGCTTCTGTATGTTAGTTGACATGTTTTAGTTAATCTGCTAAGTTGTATTGTAGAAACTGCTGTGAACATTATGGAGACCATATAGAGTGCAGTTTATAGTCTCATTCTGTTATGCTTTTAGGTGATCAAGTCAGCCATCGTGGTGCTTTGACTGGAGGTTACTACGACACAAGGAAGTCTCGTCTTGAATTGCAAAAAGATGTTAGAAAGGCAGAAGAAGAACTTGGTGAACTTGAAGCAAAACTCAATGAAAACTTACGCAGAAACATTGAAAATATCCTTTTGTTCTTGGGAAAGGTTGCATGATGACTAGCTTTTGTTTTGTGGTTACAGTAATAGATGAAAAACAGGAGACTACCTTTTCTTAATGTTATATGTTAGCTGTGGCATTTTTTTGACTGTTGCTTGTGCAACCTGGTTCTACATGTTACTGTAGGGATTTTAGTAATAAATCAATGGTAAAACAGAAACAAAAGCTCTGCATGTGAACATTGGTGTACAACCAGTGAAAATAAGAGATTTTAAAACATCAATTGTTGATGCACCTGAATTACATTCTTTTTTAAAAATAATTTTTAGATCAGTGCAGCTAGTTAAGAAATAGTTTCTATACCACTGCTGTTATTTTTTTTTTTTGGTAAAACTTATATACTAGGGAAACTTGACTGAAAAATACTAATTGAAGCATACCTTGTCCAATAGTTTGCTTCAGAGAGTGGCTGGCACTGTAGGCTTCAGAAAAAAAGGAGCTTTAGTAGTCTGTCCCTGTTAAGATTTGATCTTGGTCTTTAAAGCTTAGAGATGAGGTTAAACCCTAAATTATGATGTATTCTATTCTAGTCTATTGTTTGTAAGATTGAGTTTTTTCCTTACAAGCTCAAATGTATCCCTGTGTTGTTCTGAGTGCCATGTAAAATTAACAGCTCAATGAAGCTTTCCTTGTTTGTTCTTGGTGTTGATTAGGGTGCTCAAGTTATCTTTGTTGATGGTGCTTGATTTCTTCTGTACAACTGAGTATTTTGGTTTTGTGGGTGTTTTTGGTTTTTTATTTTGATGGCAGCTGAATATGCCAAACAGAATAAAAATTGAAAGCACTAGTAGGTATAAAATGCCATATAAAATGAGGACAGGGGTTTTCCTTAGCCCACGGTATGGATTAATAATGAGATTGACCAGCTAATGAATCAAATGCAGCAAATTGAGACACAGCAGAGAAAGTTCAAAGCCTCTCGAGACAGTATTTTGTCAGAGATGAAAATGCTGAAGGAGAAAAGGCAGCAGTCTGAAAAGACATTTATGCCTAAGGTATGGTATGGGAATATTGAAAGCTGTTACTGGTTTTATATTGTTTCATTAATATTACTGATAAACTTGTATTCCATTTGGGTTAACATCATAATATGAAGAGATGATTAGAGATATGTCACAAAAAATGTTTACGTAAACATAAAATGAAATTCATATAAATCTACATAATGCTTTGAGGAATGATTCTGTGTAATATCTGTTCTGTAGCAACGCAGTTTGCAGAGCTTGGAGGCAAGTTTACATGCTATGGAGTCAACAAGAGAATCATTAAAAGCAGAACTGGGAACTGATTTATTGTCTCAGCTCAGTCTTGAAGATCAGAAACGGGTGGATGCTCTTAATGATGAAATTCGACAACTACAGCAAGTAAGGAAATGAAAATGTCTTGCTATTAGATGTCGTACCTTCTCAATAAACTTCTTTTTACCTTGTGTATGAAAACTCACTTATGAATATAGTATAACTGAAGTAGTATTTTATCAGTAGTATGTTTGGAGTTTTCTCATCTGCAAAGTATTCGTGTGTTTTTTCTCAAACACTGGGTGAATTTTACTACCTGAATTGTGTGAGAATTATGGCTGTTTGTGTTGGAATCATTACGGCTTCCTTGCTCCTGCTCTTGGACTTTACAGCAATAAATACAAATAGTTAATCATCTGAAAGGAATGATGGACCAGGGCGGGGGGATGACACCAATGCCTTTAAGCATGTGGTACGTGAGACAAAACCAATCCATGTTAAGAAAATACTACTTAAGTGTACACTCTAAAGCTGTACTGGGTTTAAGAATTTGATTCAGATGCTAATACATTTTAAGAAACTTACTGATATGTATGGTTGACTTTCATGTTAGACGGCTGCAAAAATACCATTTGTTTTTTTCTACCTGTTAGAATTAGAGCAACAGTCCAGAGAGTTGTGTGATATTTTAATACACAGAATTGCGTGAGGATTGTTTTTTTTTGTTTGTCTTATTTATTACTTGTTAAAAAAAAAGTTGTTTAGGCATCAGTTAAGGCAATCAATACACTTTTTTATTTTTTCAGGAAAACAGACAGCTTTTGAATGAGAGGATTAAACTAGAAGGCATTATCACAAGAGTTGAAACATATCTCAATGAGAATCTGAGAAAACGCTTAGACCAAGTGGAACAAGTAAGGATTTTCCCTTAAATGTACTTTTGAAATTAGTGTTTTGGTTTATTTCCAGGGCTTTAACATAGAAATTATTTGATAAATACTCATTTATTACCCTGCATTATCTGTGATGGGTTTTGCTTCCCTATATGCAAGCTGAGTTAAGTGTTTAACTTAAATTTCAGCACAATATTTTAGGCATGTGAATTTTTGACAAATCCTATTCACAGGCAATGTATAAATAGGACCATCATAGTGACAGATTTTTTTGAAAGTCTAACTATTCTCTAAAACCGTACTAAAATATTTAATACAGTTATATGTAGAGCAGCAGAAGATAACTTGTTTGTCTGGCTTATACTTTTGTTCCCCTCCATGCTGAAGCTTGGTGACATTTACTTTGTCCCATAGGAACTGAATGAGCTTCGAGAAACAGAAGGTGGCACAGTTCTTACTGCCACAACATCGGAACTTGAGGCTATCAACAAACGAGTGAAAGATACACTGGCACGGTCAGATGGTTGGTAGCATATTTTTTTTTTTTTTTTTCTGAAAGAAAATTCTCCAGGTTTTGAAAGTTCACACATAGCATATTTTGGTTTAGAAATAGACTGTGATATGAGAAGTAATTGTTAATTTCAAATATGCTGTAGTAGTTACGTAGTGTGACAGATTTTTGGAACTTACTCCAAAAGATAAGTTAAACAAGATTTTGTGCATGTTGTACATAAAAGAAAGTGTCCACAATTGCACACTGTAATACCAGTAAGTATGTGTTGGTGACAACAGATTTCTGGCTTCAGGGCATAGTACTTTTTAAGCAACCTTCATACAAGATTATGCTTGTTTAGTTGTTCTTGAATTTTGTCTAACCTATCTAAAACTAAGTTGCCATCAAATAGGAAATAGCATCTGTATGGCTCAAACTTCTTTTGCTTCTCTTTTAGACTTTAACAATATGACTGTAGTACGTTTGTTAAGGTTTTTTTCAAGCCATGTACTCATGGGGAAGAAAAGAGAGGGATTTTTCAGCTTTTTGTCTTAAGACTAACTTTCTATTGCTTAATAAATATTTAGATTATTTTTTTGTTGCATAAATACTTGACTGAATAACTGTTGATTTTATGCAGGCATGTAAGACTTACCACTCTGGTTTTTGTGCTCTCACCCAATATCTCAGATCTGGATAATTCTATTGACAAAACAGAAGCAGGAATTAAAGAGCTTCAAAAGAGCATGGAACGCTGGAAGAACATGGAGAAGGAGCATATGGATGCTATTAACCACGATACAAAAGAACTTGAAAAAATGACTAACAGGCAAGGCATGCTCCTCAAGAAGAAAGAGGAATGCATGAAGAAAATACGAGAGTTGGGTTCACTTCCACAGGAGGCTTTTGAAAAGTATCAGACCTTAAGTTTAAAGCAGGTAATAAGCGTGCTTGGTTTCATGTTTCATGACCTGAAATACTAGTGTCATGTACGTCTTGAGTGTCAAATGTGGCTGGAATTGCAAAGCGCTTTGATACGTTAATGTTTTCCTTTTATAGTTATTCCGCAAACTGGAGCAGTGCAATACGGAACTGAAGAAATACAGTCATGTTAATAAAAAAGCTTTAGATCAGTTTGTGAATTTCTCAGAGCAGAAGGAAAAATTAATAAAAAGACAAGAGGAACTGGACAGGGGCTACAAATCCATCATGGAGCTGATGAATGTCCTTGAGCTCAGGAAATACGAAGCTATTCAGCTGACTTTCAAACAGGTAACAAAATGGCAACAATTGTAAAGACACTGGTGCTGAAATAAAATTTGTCCCCTTAGGTAGCAGCTATATGTGAAGAAGCAGATACTAAGTACATCTATTCTATAATCATAGAGGGCAGTATCATGTAACTTGAGGTTTGTGGGGGTTTTAAATACTGAAGAGGAAGTAGGCTAGCATTTTAAACAGGTCCTCATCGTGGTTGTATTGCAACTCTAGCTTTACTTTAAACCTTTTAAATACTTCATTTCTGGTGAATCTCTTTGTACTACGTACAACCAATCCTTTCTGGGGAATGTCTCTTAATAAACTGCACCAAAACCATTCTTGATTTAAGTGGAAGTAATTCCTAATGTTAACAAAGTAGCTTAACTACGAAGTATGTGAAGTCTTTTCTTAAATGATCATTTGCTTAACTGAGATCTTATCTGAAGTTTACTGAAATATATACTTGCTTTTGCTGCTGTTTTATATTCTAATTCTACCATTTTCTTGAAAAATTTAAAAATTCTCATACTTCAAGAACAGTTGGCTCAGATGTTTTTAAACCAACCTCTGTATTGTGTATGTTTCTCACTTGTGCTTAAGAATTAATGTGGGTCTCTGCTTTGAAGCAGGTACTTAGTGTGATCATGCAAAAACAGCTGTTGTCTGCAATTGATTTCATTATGTAAAAATGAGCTGGTGGTGTTTGTTTCTTTTTCAGGTGTCAAAAAATTTCAGTGAAGTATTCCAGAAGTTAGTCCCTGGTGGCAAGGCCACCTTAGTGATGAAGAAAGGAGATGTGGAGGGCAGTCAGTCCCAGGATGAAGGTGAAGGCAGCACTGAGAGTGAAAGGGGATCTGGATCTCAGAGCAGCGTTCCATCTGTAGACCAGTTCACTGGAGTTGGCATAAGGGTAAAGAAAAGTATTTGTGTTTCAGTACTCCAAATAGTTGTTTAGATTGCCTTTAATATATTTTTTAAAAGCCAATGTTTAATTGGTCCTGTTTATTTACTATAATGGGAAGTGATATTGTGGTTTAATATTTTGAAATCATCTTGTTGCGTTGTTTTCTTAGGTATCATTCACAGGGAAGCAGGGTGAAATGAGAGAAATGCAGCAACTTTCAGGTGGACAGAAATCCTTAGTGGCACTAGCTCTGATATTTGCTATCCAGAAATGTGATCCAGCTCCATTTTACTTGTTTGATGAAATCGACCAAGCCTTGGATGCTCAGCACAGAAAAGCTGTTTCAGGTAACTGTGTACCTTTACTCATCTTCATTATGGTTGAAGGTGAGTGTCTGTCTTCTCATCCCTTATGCTTAAGATAAAAGCTTTTAATCATAAAGGCACATTTATGAATATCCCAACATGTGTGTTATAATTTAACTTTGTGCCTTCTGAAGCTCTCATGAACTTGGTTTTAGGTAGATGCTCTTACTACACTCAGTGTGGTGGAAGTAGTCCTGTTTTGAAGTGTAGTTTGATTTTAAAAATTAACTTTTAGCTCATTGCATTGTTGGAAAAGTGCTTACTCTGTTTTTCATCCTAGAAGTTTAATAGTCCAATGACTTTGAGTGGCTGGATTTGTCAGAGTTGATACTGGAGTTAGTGAGAATACTTAAAAACCTGATATAGATCCTTTCTTGATCTGTGGGGTTTTTTGTTTTATTGACCAAAACCTCATTTTGAATAAGGAATAGCAAACTCTTTGCCTGTCTCATATTAAGACTGTCCTGCTTTATTGGAAAGATTACAATAAAGAATTTTTGTGTTCTTTTTTAGATATGATTATGGAACTAGCTGAACATGCTCAGTTTATTACAACGACTTTTAGGCCTGAACTGCTTGAGTCAGCTGACAAGTTCTATGGTGTAAAATTCAGAAACAAGGTAAATAGTATGTTTTAATTATAGCATTTACTGAAAACCTTACCAAGTTGTACATTTGAGACTTGACTTAACAAGAGTTCAAAGTGAATCAGCCTTATTTCATTGATGGTTTTCTAGTTATATCACAGTCTTGTATAAAAGTTCTCTCCTGAAAAATAATTTTAATATCTATAGATGTCCCTTGTCATCTCCTTTAAAGGAGATTAGAAATAGATTTTAGGTCTGTTGCTGAGTCCTGGAGCCTTCAGAAATAGGTTTGTCTTGCTCTTCGGGAGATGCTGTAATAACTGTATACTTCTTTTTGTTCCACCAGGTTAGTCATATTGATGTGATCACAGCAGAAATGGCCAAAGACTTTGTAGAAGATGACACCACGCATGGTTAAACGAAATTGTCCTTACTGCTTGTTTGGAAGATGTGTATAGTGCTATGTTTATGCCAGGGACCTGTAAATTTTAAAATGCAAAGTATTTAGTCCTTGTTTAAAACAGTTTTTGAACATACGTTTTAACCAAGACCCCAGAAGGCTTAGTTTCAAAGGAACTTGAGTATCCATTTTGTCTCTGTTGCTGTATTTTATAAGATAATTGTTAATGTTACCTTTATACAGTACCTGTAGTTTGAAAATTTTATTCTTTCCTCAAATCTTTTGTAAAGTGTCTGTTGCTGTTTTAAAGCTTTTCAGAAAGTGCTAGCTATTCCTTCTTAAGTATACTTTTATCATTTATATTGCCTCACATGGTTTTTTTTAATGGCTTCAATTAAAATGATTGGTTTTATCGCTGTAACTTGTATACATTAAGTTTTTGGGTTATATTGTCTGTCTTTAGAGGATTCCACTGAGATGGAATAAATACCGTTTGGTCATACTGGAGCTGCGTATTTCAGAAGTCTGAGAGACAGCAATTTTTTCAAGCCATTCTTACTTCTTTTCTCCCTCTTTTGCACATTGCCAATGCCAGCAGAAAACCACCCCAAATCTGTGCTTGTCCAAATTCATAGTGTTCTGGTTATTGAACTGAAAAAATGTAAGTATCAGAAGATACTGAGAAGTCTGAAAAGACCCTAGAACTGTATCAAGACAAATCACAGCCCCATCTATTTTCCTGGCACCCTGGCCAGTGTAACAATGCTTCCATCATATCCCATCAGCATGAGACTGGCACAAGTTAAGCCAAGTGACGGTCACAAGTCAAAATGTGAACATCTTCCTACTGTCTAGGGTTTTGACAGAGGGGTATTGTATAATTTGGTATGTTATTCTGGAAAACTTTAGTTTGACCATGAACCATATATTTTTTTAGATAGCAAAGCAGTTGTAAAAAAAAAATCAGTTGGTGTTGCCATAGTGTGTATATATAAACATAAAATAACCTTAAACAGTACATTATGTAACTTTAAATAGTACAGTGAGAAACAGTGAACCTGTATATTGCATTTACTCTGTAGGGCACTTTAAACGAAGCAGAAGAATAAAGCAGTGTGATAGGTTTTCATCTGCAAGCACCCTTGCTTCTGACTGAGAACTTCAGGAAGTGCAGGAAAGGAGAGCATGAACTGATTACAAGTGTCCTGAGCTGAGGAGTGCATATACTTGCCATACAAGGCAGGGTAAGAGAAGAATACTAAAGTAATGTGGAATAACTTCCCCAGGGAATGATAACTGTGTAGGAGATGACTACCTGCAGTAAGTCTTAAGCCTTAAGGAGTCTTAAGAAGGAGGATGTTGTACCTGACGTAAACAAAACTTTCTATAGTTCTAGGGAATCACTAGCTACATAGTGGGGAGAGGGTATGGTACAAAACATTAAACAAACTTTTGAAGCCAAAACATTTTTAGCCTGTGAGTAGACATTATATACGAGAACCCTGAAAAACTTGAAATTTGTCCTCTGCATACACAGCTCTGAAAACGCATTTAGGGTGGCTACAGAGCAAAACATTCCTGAATTACTCACAGGTGAAACAAGTGAGTTCAAAGTCCAGAGAAGGACTTAAACCACCTAGCCACAGATTCATACCTAAGGTCACTGATTTCATGCCATTTGATCCAGTGCACATAAGAACATACTTGAAGTGTCTGTAATCTGTGACCATCAGATATATAACTTGCCTATGGTAATAGCAGGCTGCGCTCTCAGCTAACTCATTAGGCTTGCCAGTTGTTAGTTTGAATTTTGGAAGAGATAAGCAGTTCATAGGCCATGAAGCTAATTACTGTGCTTATTGAGAAGTGTCATACTAAATCCACCTAAGTGATCATTAATTTTATCAAATAATCTCATTAAAGTGGGAGTAGATTAGTAGAGCAGAGGGGTTTGGGTGGGTTTTTTTTGGTTTTGGCTTTTTTTTTTTTGTACAGTGCTCAGCATATCTGAGCCTAAATGGAGCTGAATAATGAGTAATTTCAGCTGTGTTAGGAATTTTCCTCTGGGTTGAGTCTAGCATTAAATTTCTTATCAAGCACAGTGGGAAAATGTGTAAGTAGCAAGCTGGTGGAAACACAACTGAATACTGGGTAGTTACTATGCAGGGTAAGAACAGACAAGCCTTTAGCTATCACTTCAATTTCTTGTCTGCTAAAGACCAAGGTTTGGAACTACTTGCACAAAACTTGGGGAGATTTGTCAAGATTTTCAGAATCCTTTTTCAAGGTAAGTGCTGGGAGGTGGTGGGTTTGTGGTGTTTGGTTTTGTTTTTTTTTTAAACGTAAATGACTACTAAACTTTATTCTGTCCTGTAAAAGTGGCATTTCTAGAGAGGCTACTTTCTAAGTTGACACCTTGTTTTCCTGTGAGCATACCCGTTCCCACATCCTCATTCTCAATGCGCTGATGCCTCTGTGCTGTGCAGCCACATATGGCAAGAGTGAAAAAGCTTAATGGCATCAGTTCCTTTGTCTGGTTCACTGAGTGTGTTACCAGTAAAGCTGGTGTGCGTGGGTCTAGAATGGGAAAGGCTGAAATAACTTATACAGCACCTCCTCCAGATGTCAAAGCACATGGCCTTTGTGTGGTGCTGTGGATCCCCTACGTTGAGCTTGGGTTGCTAAATTAGAAGCTGTAGTTAGAATTGAAGAGGGCCTCATACAGGGATGGAGTAAGTAGGTTATTTAGCAAAATCCATACCAGCTCACTGTATTGGAAAATAAATTACGTGAGAGAGAACTGCATGAAAATATTAAGACCGGAACCTCATCCACTGATGTATGTTTTTAAGGAAAGTCCCTGTACAAAAATAGAAGAATTGTCCTGAAAAAATGCCAGTACGTACAACCTAAAGGAGGATTTCCATTTTTCTAGCCTGGTTTTGGCCATGGTTAGGGTCAGGAGTAGCAGAAAAATGTTCTTTGTCTGCCTATTGATGATTCAGATTGCTGCATAAATCTGAAGATGTGACATGTGACAAATGCAGTGATGGGAGTGATAGGTTTCCAAGGTGTATGTGTTTGTTGTATTCTATTTGTGATGGTTCGTATCTAGTCCACTCAACAACGTTAACAAGTTGCCTTTTCTGTCTGGTTTAAATTCTTCCTAGTCTTAAAAATAAGCTTTATTGAGAGTTACCGTGTCCTTGAGTTTCTCACAGATGTCCTTTTTTTTTTTTTTTTCCACCTGGAAGTTTAAGGCAGATTGCAGTGAAACTATACGCTTGCTCTGAACTGTAGGACATCTCAGAAATTGCAGAAATCCTGGGTGCCCCATGGTGCACAACTCTTTATGCCCAGGGAGCCTGGTCTTGGATGTATTGACTGCAGGATCTACATAGTGGCTCTGGTAGATGCTTCTCAGAAACATGGCAACATGGGGCTGGCGGTTGTATTTCCCATCAGTATCAGGAGTGCAGCTTTTATTGCCCTAGTGCACTGGGGAAAAATGACTAGTGGTGTGATCCAGAAACATGAAACTTGAGAATGTTACCGTTTTGGGGTTTTTGTTGTTGTTTTGGTTTGTTTTTTTCTGCTTATACTTGTCCTTCTAGTAAAACAACTTGTTTTCTGGATGTCCACCTAGGGCTGCGTTTCCTATTGCAAGCTTGAAAGTCACCTGGAAATACCTATGTAACATAACTGCTGAATGTCTCCAATGTAGCTGTTCAACTGTTCATTTTCTTAATTATCAATATGTGAAACTTACCAGCTGAATCGCCGATTGTTTCTGATGACTTAGGATAGTTTTCATCTCTAGGAAACATTCTTCAAGTACTTTGTAAGATTAACACCTTTGAGTTTGGTATTTTTAATCTTATGTAACAGTTACAAGATGTAATTTGTAACTTTGGGCAGGAGATGGAGCCAAACTGGACTAAATACAAAAAGGAAATTTGTTTTATTGTTAAAGTTGAGGGTAAAATCCAAGCTTTTCTATGAGGTTTTTTGAATTCCAGAGACTATTACTATGGTTGTGAGGATCCTGAACAAATGTAGAAATACAAATTATAAATAGCTTTACATGGACAAGAATGCAAGTAAATGGAAATAAATTACGCTTTTTGCTCAAAAACTTATGAAAGTCTTTAAGACTTTAATAATTCGCTAGAATTTTATTGGGTATAACTGTGCCATTCCAGAAAAATGTATGCATAAATTTCTATAAAAATAAACATGGTACAGGTAAAGGGGGGGGGAAAAAGTCACAAAAATATAAGAATCTGGTTCTTCTATGAGAAATGACTAATAATTCTTTCTAGTGAATAAAGTCATTGTTCTCTCCTTGCAGCTGACCCTGTGGGTGTGGGAGGTGATGATTACCAATGCAGGGATGAGCAGAGGGGACGAGCTGCTTCTGTTAAAATTCTTCCCTCAGATTGGAAGTATGAAGTGAGTTACCCTCGCTGTTGAAGTTGACACCTGCTGGGATGCTCTCAGCTGCTCCCATCGGAGTGTATTTATCCGTAGGCACACAGGAGCTCTTCTGAAGAGCAGCTGCTCTGCTTTTGGAGCACCAGCTTCTAATAGATAACAGCTCTTCACCTGGGGAGGAATGGCACTTTTTTATTGACTCTTAGTGGAGCCCTGCTGATTTTACAAGCTGAGAGTCTTCAGATATTGTTTCAAAATATTTTCCTAGGGAAAGGCAACCTTAGACCCTGGAAGGCCTTTATTTCTAGCATCTGCTTTCATTCCTCATTAGACACAATGGATGGTTTTACTATCTCCCCAATAGTCAATAAAAGCATTCCCAGTAACAAAATCTAAATCTTTTCACATGTGCACTTAAGTTCATTTCACTAGTGATACTTAGTTTTCAAGGAGGGTTATAAAGAGTGGATTTGGTTTTACAGACAAGCAAATATGTAACACTTCCTTTTAGTGCGATTATAAGCATATTTGGGGATTATTTTAACTGGGGGCATTTTTCACCTCGGTCCTGGCATGATGTCTCTCTTCTCCCTCTTACCGTCAGCTGAAGTGCAGAGAGAAGCCAGTTAGGCTGAGATCCTTATTTCTAGTTAATGCTGCCTTGCTCTTCCTTGAGTGTAGTTTTTACTCTTACCTTCCCCGTTTGTCTTTTGTTTGCCACCTTTGACTGTAACCACGAGGGGGCATCTCTTTTTTGTTAACCTTGATTTCCTGAAGTTCAGCTTTTTAGCATTATTTTTCTGTCTCTGTATTTTGTCTCAGACAAACGTTTTTTATATAATGCAGCACCAATGATGGACAACATCATTGTTCAGTAGTCCTTGGATTCCTCTGTTGCTGCAGTTTGAGCTGTTAACTGTGTTCAAAGGGGATACATTTAGCCCATGAATTTTTGTAATGATGCTGAGCCCAGCAGCAGTTTTCAGTGCTACTGAATCAGCAGCTACTTCACGTTGCAATTCACTTCTAGGAGAATTATATTATTCTGAAATAACCTCCAAAATTGTAATTGCTAAGGCAAAGAAGAACTTGTAACTTCTCAGTACAGTCATGGCTTGCATTTGGGATAGCTTTATTCCTCTGCGTGGAAATGTAAAGATGAGAAATGACATGCACATTCTCAGGTTCTGATGCCTGACCATTCCCACCATTCTATGAGTGAGATTTACATGGGGTGGGATCAGGATTCAGAATTCACTTCTGCAACTATGCCTGAGAGGATGTATCACTAAGATGTTTGTTGGGTTACAGGACCTCAATGATACAGCATCTGCGTATACTATGCTTTAAATAGGAGGCATTCCAGACAGAGCATGAGTGAGTCAGTACAGCATCTAATTGCTGTTGATATCACAAAAGGTTGTAGGCAGATGCTGCTGCAGCTTTGAGCACAATGAAAATCTGCCTCTGTCTCTCCAGAAGAGCTCAAGTTTTTCTGTTTAGTTTAGGATGAAAATGCATGCATGACATTCAGTGTTCAGATCACCCGAACAGCATCTAGCCAGCTGGATGCAGGCCCTCAAAGTGCAGGGCAAAACACTTCACCCCCTTGCTTAAACTTGGGGGGGGAAGTCTGAGCTTGTAAATTTCTGGTCAGTTTTAGAATTAAAACTTTTAAATATTTCTCAAGTACAGCTGTAGTTCCCAACACTGGCTGCTTGGGAATAAACTGCATTCCCGCTGCTTTGTGATTGCCTACAGACTGACAGATATTGCAGAAACCAAAACTGTACTGGAGTTCCTCTATGTAGCTGCCATAATAGCTAGGAGGGATTTATAAATTTTAGAATATATATGTATATTATAGATAGTATTATACATTACATTATTAATATAAAATATAATTTCTATAAAATACAGTTTTTCTATATAAAATGTAATATATTTTCTTTCTACATTTTTCTATTTTATAAATATATTTATTTAGACTATACAAAGACATATTAAAGAAATATTCTTTTCCACTTTAGCCTAGTGCTGTATTCAATATTTTGCCTAGTTTTGCTTAGATCATGAAAGCACTGTAATGTAGAGGAGGTATTTACGCACAGTCCTTAGAATGCACAGTGGTGGTATCTAAGAACCTGTTTTAAAAAACACCTTTTTAACTTTTTTTTTTTAAAGGCTCAAAAAACATGGGCCAGGAGAGTTCTGGAGTCCTAACATTGTTTTCCCAGTTGCGCTTGCCTACAATACTATTATGTAGATTTGGCACTAGATAACAGTTTTGGGGTATTTGATAGGTTATGGTGTAGATTATTTATCTTGAAAAGATACCAAGTCACCCATCACTGTTATGGTTACAGTCCCCTTCAAAAAAACAATCTTTTGCCAAGCCTCTTGGTTTTATGCATGACAATTCTTTGACCACTTTTCAGTCAGTGCCCCAGTATTTTTCGCCCCCAAGGTTTTCGGTGGGCCTTACCGGAGGTGACACAGACTGAGGATGAGGCTCATCTTCCTTGATTGGTGCCGGATCCTGGGCATTACTGGTTTTGTTCTCTGGTTCATTCAGAGAATAAATTTCCAATGAAAAAACATTCTGGTGGACCAGGCAGTGCTCTGGAGCCCACATTTTAAATCACTCTGCCTCTCTTTGCCTTCATGAATCCTCTCTTACCCCACAAAGATAATTATGCTGATGCTTGTAAGATGGCTCTGATGCTAAAGAACGAGATTCAGATGGGTGCACAACTCAGAAGCATGGTGACATTTAAATCTCTTTTTTAATAAGGGACACTCCAAAAGGTGTGTTAACAACTGTACTTATACACTCTATGTAGAAGCTTTCATGCACAATGGTCTGTGTATCTAGATTAAGTCTGTAAAAGGTCTCTTGCAAATTTCAGGGTAAATAAGAGAAGGAGTCTACATACTTGTGCTCTTTCAGAGGAAATGGGGAAGTAAAATAACTGGAGTTGTTCTAGTGGGAGTCACCTGAATCCCTAATGACCATTTGGAGTTGTCTCCTGGGGGAGACATCTCCATGTGCTACATAAGACACCAAGGGTCCAAGCTGTAAGAGAATCACACCTAGATTAGATGGTCAAGGTAGGTCATATAAATATTCTCTCAGTGTAAAGGTAAAGTAGGGAGACCACAAGCTGGATGGAGGAGGGGAGGAGGATGATTTTGTTTACATGAAGCAATAGTCCAGTGGGTAGCTGGAGTAAGCAGGAGAAACTGGAGAATGCTCGTTTGCTTTCTGCTTTTAGTTCCTCTTCTCCTTCCTCAGAAGGCTGGAGCACTCTCTGGATGTAGAGTAGTTCTTCAAACAGCGAGTAAAATGTTCCCTGTCGAATGGGAATTGGCTGGCTACATTCAGCACAGTACACTTCTGCTTTGTTGTCTAATTCCTCCTTGTTTTTGAGTTGCTGAGTGAGGCAGCTTGGGCTGATTTCTGGAATGTGCAGCGAGAGGAGGGGAAAGCATGGATGGACACAGCTGGCGTGATAAAACTGGAGAGGAGGTTCCCAGGACAGCCAGGATTTCAGAGTGTTGTTTTTATCTTGACTATGTAAGAGTTCAAGTGAAGTGGCTTCACTGTGGGAGCCCACAGGGGCTCTGAGGTAGCAGAAGGATATGTTGTGCTGGTTCTCTGACATACCACCAGCTTCTAGGAGAGCAACCCAGAATCATGAACTTGGAGACTGGCAGTCAGATAAGGACGTTTGGATTGTCAAGCGTGTTTGCTTACTGAACCTGCTTGCACAGAACAAGTCCCTTCTCCTGTCTGATCCTTCTAAGGTCACCTGGCAATAAAAGGAAGGACTGCTCAGCGGGTTGCAGTTTCAGACTGGTGACAAGAATTTGCAAAGTTATTCATACCGTGTGCTCCTAAGGAATCCCTGAATGGAGCCCTAGGATCTATGTGTGGGTTCTTAAACTGGCTGATTGTGGCGGTTGTATTAATAACTCTTTGTTGGGTAAGTGCATAAATGTTGGCCTGTGTAGAAAGAGAGCTAAAAGGCCGTGATCAAGCTCTCTGGCACTTGCTTTGTGACATTCAGCAACTCAATGGCTGCTGTTGTCTTTGTAGGGAAGCTGTGCTCTCAAAAACACTTGGAGCACTCAGCGTGTGCTACAAACAGCGTTACTGGTGCCATTCTGCTTCCTTGCTCTCTGTGAATTTCTAGGTGCCAAAAAATCCAAGGCAGGATCCAGGGTGCTCCTTCATTCTCTTTGCAGAGAAACCAAAGAACATGGTCTGGGGAAACCTCCGTTTGGTCTGCATGCCATCCCTCCCAAGCAGCATCACCAGCATTGTTCCTAGGAGCTACTAGGAGCTACTCTGCTTGGTGACTAGAGAACTTTATTTAGCAGGACACACAATCAAGCAGCTCCAACTGGGAAACTATGAAGAGCAAAATTTAAAAAAAAAAATGGTGAAAGAAGCTAATTAGGGACACAATGTCTAGAATCACATCCATGGATGACTTAGTTATGCATTGCATAAATGCATTGTTTATGAATAAACTAATATCTTGTCAGTCCCTAACTTCTACATGTTTTTCATTCCATCAGGGCTTGGATAATCATTTTATGAACCAATTTCCTGAGAGCTGAGCATCCTTTATGCTTTGTAGTTTCTCCTGACTTCACCTTTCAGGAGCTATGCAGAGTGACTGCAGTATGGCTGTGTGTATAATGGCTTGGCAGGTCGCCACAGTTGTGGAATTTACAATCATCGCTCTGTGTGTAATGCTTGGAACAGCTTTTTTTTTTTTATTTCTGGTGGATGATGAATTAGGCCATCTGTCTCCAATGTCTGCTGACCCTTCCCCCCACTCTCCTCTTCCCTGGTATGTTGGCAGTGTCGCACAGTCAGCCAAGGTCAAGGTCTGGAGCTTGGGTCTGTGACTTTCACTGCTGAGACCATGATGGCTTAGTCCTCAATTTCCTAGGGTAATTCTCCAGTATGTTATGCACCCACAGGTCTGAGATGCCGTGCAAGGAGGAGGGATCCACTTACAGTAACATTAAGAATGCGATAATAGTAACTTCCTTCAAGCACGTAGCTAATACTTGAGGAGTACTTTATTTAGGCATAAAGTTAACGAGTGGGCTAGTTTTTCAAAACATAAATGGGATGCTTCCTGACCTGATTTGCACCAAAAATAGCAGAGGACACTTGAAACCAAATGGATTTCATTTTTTTCAGACATAGGTCTGAAAATGTTAAGTGCAGATGTACTTAGACATCACTGAGACAGATGAAAGCTTTGGTGAAGCGGAAATAGAAAGCCAAGTAAATTTGTCTCAGCTCATTCCATTTGCCCCTTGCCTGAAATAAAAATATATGATAGTGACATAGGTATCAGCAGCCAAACAGATGCAAAGGTTTACCCCTATAAACCAAGGTAGTATTAGTAACTGTAGAACTTGATCCAAAGCTTTCTGAGATTAATGGGAAATTTTCTACTGAGTTTATTGGGCTTCGGATTAAGTGCGTAGATACAAAAGACTTTACCTAACAGCTTGCAGTGCTAAAGATCTCTGCAAGCACTTGGGGAATCTTTGGGAAGCTTTTCTGTAAACAGTTAGATCTTTAGCATGAGTGTAAGATTGGAAGGCTTATTTACTGCTGTTGGCAGTCATCATAGGGATAAGGGACTTTTGCAGTATTGCCAGTGGTGTTACAAAATGATGAGTCAAGTATAAAAAAATAAAAGTGAGACTGTATGGAAATCATGGGGCTTGCTTTGCTTTTAAATAGAAGGCAGCAGGTTCTTTTTGTTTGATGCTTCCCTCTTTGCCTTTAAAGGTGCATGCAAACCATACTTCAAAGCAGTTGTGCATACCCAGGAAGGCCAGGAGCTGCTTTTTAAATGAAACATGAAATTCCCATATAGCATTATGACTCCATCACATAGGGCTAGAAGATGGTACAGAGTATCATGAGACTTGCATTAACATCTTTGGGAGAGGTGATACTGAGCTAGCAGAGGGGATGATGGAATGAGATTTAATGGAGTTGACCAGTAATGAGGAAGGGGGGGAAATTCCTACACATGGAAAGTAATCAAAACGCAACATCTGATGACAGAGCAGATGTAGGATGCCTGGAAAAGAGTAACTTTTGTGATTCTATATCAGGATTACCTCTAACAATGAAAAATTATCAGTTGTGCTATGCAAGTTTTATGCACAGTATTATTTAGCTCAACAACTCCAAGGGGGTGTTATTTTTCAGCTCTTTTTTTTCACTTGGCTATTTTTCAAGTACATGTTTTCACACCTGTTTTAGCTGCAGTGTTCAGAGGTTTGTCTCGTGGGTCTAAGCAGTCCTGTCTGGAGGTGAAGCAGCTGAAGAGGTTGATGCTGAAGGATGATAACTGAAAATACAAATAGCTTCTCCCACCCCTTGAGAAGAGTCCAGCTGCTTTTAAAGATCAGAACCTGCCTAGACTCAACTGTGGTTGTCTACTGACAGATGAGAGTGCTGCTCTGAGATGAGGCCCTGCCTATGCTGCACCAAATGGTTGGTCTTAGAGGGGTTACAGGTATGTGAATCCCCATGCTTCTCCACCTTGGCACACAAAGTTGTTGCACTGAGTTAGATGCTGTGCTACCCCTTCACGCGTGGTCCAGAGCGTACGTTCACAGGCACTTGCAGGACCACAGTATAGAGAATGAGTAGATCTGCCGTGGCCTTGGCCCTCCCATCGGAGGCAGCACAGACATAGCCTCAGTTTTTCCTGCTGGGATTTAGACTCATAGAATCATTTACTTGGAAAAGATCTTTAAGATCCAAGAATCTTTAAGAGGCCAACTGTAAACCTACCACTGCCAAGTCCACCACTAAACCATGTCCCTAAGCACCACATCAACATGTCTTTTAAATTTAGCTTAAAAAAAGCTTTAAGCCTCTCTCTTTGTGACTTTACTGGGACTTCTTATTATGGAGTGACCTAGAGGAAGAGAAAATGAATAGACTGCGTGTAAACTCAGTGTGAGGAAAAGGGGGTGTTGGTGGTGGGGTGACTAATAAAAAGTTTCATGCAACTGTTTTTCTGATGCTTTAATTAGTCTTGAAGTGTTAATGAGCCTTTGAGACTGGGCAACTTTTGATCAGCTCTCAGTGTATACCACAGCATAAGTGATCTCAGTTTGAAGAACAGAGATGGGCTTATGAGTTGATATGGAAATCAAACATTCCCTTCATTGTTGTCATAATAGTTCCTCTGTCTTAATAATCCCTCAAAGACCGGAGCAGAACATGGTTTGCTCCTTGTAGGGAAGAAAAGTTTGGAACCGTAAAATTCAGATTACTTTGAGACTTCTGTCTCTCTGGCTTTACCAACTGGCCAAAAATTAGATTACATCAAAGAATCACTGGAAAGGGGCTTATTTAATTTTGAAATTTATTGGAAATTGTCACATGTGGTTGTAATGCTAACAGCTGCTTTCATGTCGCTTTACTGCAAAAGAGAGCGGCATTATGCCTGGATAAGGGTATAAAAGCTGAAGCTGTGGACTGTGATAGAGATGTAAGTTGAACTTTCTGGGATACACAATCAGTTAATTCTGTCTCTACTACATGTTTTAAGGGATCAAAAGTGCAGGAGTTTGGGGGTTTTGTTTTTAATAGTAGTAGTACTGCAAAGAATTAAATAGTTTTACTTAGAAACCATTATGATGAGATATGCAAATAATCCTGTCCTAACAAAGAGTTGGAAAAATGCCTGGTTTTCATGCCTTTTTTTTTATAAGACCTTGAAAATACCTCTATTCATTTTGAGTTTTCTCTGTACAAGCTTAGGATTTAGGAAAAATACAAACCTTTTTTGAGAACAGAGTGGGAAAGACAATTCTTCAGGTGCTCATTCAGAAATGAGACCTAAGTGCAAGTTAGCTGAGAGATGACTGAAACATACCTGTTTACAAAGACCTTTGTAATGGTGGGTTCACTCTGCTGCATGAGCTGATCCCTCAGCTTGTCTCATTTTTCGGTCAGATTGATGTGTAAAGAGTGGTGATAGGTGACTTTTGTGAGAAACTGAAATGTTTTATAGCAGTCGATTTTGAGTTAAATTCTCCAGGATACTTGGCTGTAGTTTTCCAGACTAAGTCCATGCTGGTGCGAGGACCTGAATAACAATTTTTACTATATTTGTCATATCAATTACGTATCCTTTTCAGATTTGATCTGCAGTTGCTATTGATCTCTGGAAAAATGGTATGGCAGTATTTTAGCAGTTACTTAAAAATATTTAAGAAGGTGAAAGAAATGCTTTCCACAGAATCGGGAATGGACACAAGGCGAAGGAGGCGAAGGAGCACACAGTAAACATTGTGGAAGTGTCTAAATGCTCCATGTGAAGCCCAACCCTTCTGAAATCAGATTACACAGTAATCCGGGTCACCCAAAGAGGGAAGGTAGTTGCAGTAAAAAATCAGCTGCAGGCAAACATGCCTGAGTTTTGCCAATAAAGTCTACTTCAGTCTGGTTTATTGGTCCTCCACAAGTACTGGACGCCTTGAAAGATTTTTGGAAAGCAGGCTGAGAAAGTGTGTCTCTAATGAAGCAACAAGATTCGATGCACAGTGTATTTCTGAAGGATTATCAGAGGCCTCGGGCACGCAGTGAGATACAAGGCTGTAGGCCAAGTGCTTTCAACCCCTATCAGTGTAATAATCCATACAAAATGTGCCATCTTACTCATCTAATTGTAGAATTTGCAGACTAAGAGAGTAAGAAATCAAACCCAAAACTGTGTAGAGTGTATCAATAACTAGTGTGAAAGGCTAAATTCTTTCCAAATCTTCACATATACTCTATGACCTAAAAGACCAGCTCCTGAAAAAAATGCTTTTAAAGCCAAATAAAACTCATGAGGGTTAACAGTTCTCTACAGTAAGACTTTAACAGTATCTATGGTCCATAAATCATGCTCATTGGTGGGATCTCTGTTGGACTATATCTGAGATGGCTCATGGTTTTGGGACTTGAGTGTCCTGTTTGTTTTAAACTTCTTTCCACCAAAATTGACAGCCTTAAACCAGCACCAGGAACTGTGCCCTAATGAAAAATCTTACCATAGATGATTCAAAATAGTTTCAAGGCTAGTCATTTATTGTTCATTTAAATGAGTCTCACTTATAACAGCAAAAGTCCTGTCTTGTAGTCCTTAAGCTGGGATGGTGACAGAGGAAAAGGTCACTCACCTGCCGCCAAGCCTGTCAGGAAAACTGTCTGGGAGGTGGGAGGGCAAATACACAGCCCGGGGGAAGACTTCCAGCTGGGCAATGTGTTTGCCATGAAGCTGTAGGCCTGCCCATCCCTTGTCTTTGTGCGTAGGATGTTGTTAATATTACAGTTTCCACTGAAATTCTTCTGGAATATTCAGTGAAGATGCTGAAAAAACAGCTTCCCCGAGTGTATTATGCAATCTATTATGTGGAATCAGAACTGAAACAGCCCATCCAGTGGGAATGCGTTTGTTTTGTGTTATCCTTCCAGCAGAGGTTTATCCATGTGTGCTGGAAATTACAATATTAAATGCTCCAGCATGGAAATTTTGTGTGAGGATTATCGGACTTAAGTTTTCTCAGTGCATCACAGCCCAGGCCTCCTGCTGGCACAGGAGTCCTCTGGAGCTTCCACTGCAAAGCTTTTGAAACACTAATGCCTGAAATTAGGAAATCTGAACTCTGCTGAGGAATAACAGAAGAGAATGTTTTCTCTGTTTCGCTCCTGCATGACAATGCCTAATAAAAACCTTTGCTTTTCTCTCGCTTCCCTCAAGCAGTTTGTTTTAAGCTCCCCAGCTGAAACAGAGCTGTAGCATTGTTCCAGCTTAGTGGAATTGCTCAGTTTTCTTAAATGGCCAGACATAAACCTAGGACAACAAAAAGTTATATTTCCATTGCTTTTTTTTTCCCCTTCTCCAGACTTATGCATAAAATATATGTACACAGAAGACAGGTGTTTCAGAAACCGAGTGTATTAGCACCCTCTCCTGAGCTGGGTCAAGGATGGTTATATGGAAATGAAGCAGAGGCAGCTTCACGGCTGCTGTGTCCTCGAAGCAGAGCTTCGGTTGCTTGCTGTTGCCACCTGCCTTTTGCTGGATACAGCTCGGCGCGTTCAAGGTCAGCCTTTCCCATTCTCGCAGTGTGTGTGTGTGGTTGTGAGTGCTCTCATCTGATTCCTTGGGACCGAATCCCCACTCCAGTGCTGAGACCTGTCCAAGGGGTGGCACACATCTATTCTTAAAAACAGATTTACCAGAAGTTTAGTATCTGAGTGCAGTGTGATTATTTAGTCAAGATGATATTTCTTCGGGTTTTACACAGGAGTGCGATTGTGCTGTATTTTTAATACTGTGGTCATTTCAATGAGTGCACCCGGTGCTGCAGTGGTAGAAGGCAGTTGTTTTTGAACACGTGATGTATCATTACCACGTGCTTGGTGCCTTGCTACTGGCCTGATCCTGTGAGGTGTTCATCACAGTCCAAAAATAAAACTTGCTCACAATGTGATGTATGGAATAGTCTTACAGGGGAAGAGAAGAGAGCTTTATAGCTTGTATCACTTGACATTGGGACTGCATGAAAACTGGAAAATATTACGCCATAGTAATAGCCTTTCAGATCACCACTGAGTTTGCCAGCAGCGATTACAAAGCTTTGCAATCCATTATAAAGCTTTTTTCACCCTCCCATTAGCTTTTGTTTGGAGAACTCCTTTCTTCTAGTGAGCGCCAGGTAGTCCTGAAGGGTAAAGGGACTGTTTCTGAAAAACAGTTGTTGACAGTTCTGTCTGATTCTCATGGTCTGTAAAAAGGTTATATTAATAAACAAATGATTGTTATAAACAAATGAAATTCCATCACTTGGCTACACAGACCTAGCGTTTCACTGTGATCTGTTTGAGCTATAGCTATGCCTCTTCAGCCTTCCTCTGCTGAGGCTGCAATGCTCACGCAATAAAACAATTGGTCACACCTCATTATTGAGGTTATTTGCAATAGTGTACAAAGGACCAAGTAACAGATGTTTTGAAATGGCTAATCAATTGTTATAGATTTAATTAACTTGATGCCTGCACATCTTTCCAATGTACTTTTTTTACTAAAGCTGGGGAAAGGATCTTAATTACAAACTCAGTCAAGCCTCTGTGAGGCTCAGGCTTCAACTTTAGAACATAAATATTACTTGCATGCAATTACAATATTCTATTTTTGCCACTTACACTGAAGTTTTTTGCCTCTGAACTTCACTCTTGGAAAGTTACATTTGGACTTAGATGTATGACACTCGTTGTTTCGAGTGACACACACAAATCCCCCATACACCAGAATGAAAATTCAGCCCTAATCATCAAAGGGAAGTGAGGACTAAATGAATGTGTGTCATGCGTATCCAATTTCTCCACTGATCACCCAGAGAAAATAAATCACAGCGGATGTCCTTCCATTTCTTCTTTGTTTAAATAGCTAGAAGGAGCTCTATGTTAAAGTCACCCTGGGTTTCCCCAGGGAATACTAACATAAATTAATATTGACTGATTAAATGTTTTGACCCATATTAAAGCCACTGGAAAATGATAGGCCTAGTTTGTCATGGCAGCACTCCAGCTTTTTTTTGTGTACTACTGGAATCGAGATAAAACTGGAGGAGCACACCTCGACTAAACTAATACCCAATTTCATCCATTTTTAATAAATCCTTTTTCTGGGACTGTACTCTTTGAGATAGATTTCTTGTGCATCAGTCTCTCAGGATGTGTAGTGTCCAGCTGTGCTAGGATCTCCTGTCACCTTCCCATTATGCATCAGAAAAGACAGCAAAAGTGATCCACAGAAATAGATAAAAATGGGGAAAGGCATTGCAGACAGGTCTGGCTTCATTAAGGGGAAAATTTAAAATGGCACAAATTGGAGATAGGTATCCAAGTCACATTGATTTTCAATGAAAATAGGATAGCTTACAGTCCCTCATCTCTCTGAAATGTTCCCTTCCACCCTAAGGCAATTTAATTTGGAAAGAATTGTTGGAAGAAATCTGATAGGTGTATAAAATGAGCAGTATAAAAAGCATGCTGTCACAGCAAGGACAGTGCCCTGAGACTCGGAACCTGCTCAAAAGTTAATTGAAATCAATTGGAAAGACTTCTGTTGACTTAAATAAGCTCTGGATGAGCCCTTGGGAGAGCCCGTTTCAATACCCAGGTTTACCACAAATTTCTTGAATGGCTGAGGGCAAGTCACTCAGGGCCATATCCAGAATGGGGGCCAGATACTGTAATGGGATTGCTCAAAGGGAGGAGAGTGTCAAAGGCCCTCCACACAGCCTTGCGCCTTAGGGTTCTTTTCAGAAGCGGATTATGAGCTGCTAATATAAAATAAGTAATGACTTATATTTAACCTGTGGTGCTTACAGTTGTAGGATGCTGTCAAGACAATTTAAAAACATTTTGAAAAAGAGGATTAGGCACTTGTGATTATAAGAACAGCATCTGTAGTCAGGCTAACTTGGATAAAATGTCAATGGCCACAAATCCTCATGTTTCAGAGCATAAACTCACCACCAGCTGGAATAATGAAGCAGATACCTCAGCGGAACAATATGTTACTGTTAAGCAATTTATGGTATCGTTTACTATATGCTGTCATCCGACCATACCTTTATGTGGATGCTCCCCTGGAAAGGGGGTCTGTTCTCACTGCCTGGGGAATGGCAGAGCTGTCTGTAACTTGCGTAACTGAGGCCATTTCCTTGAGGTGATGGAGGCTCCTGGTGAGTGCTACTCCCTCAGACCTGGTGTGCTGGGTCCTTCTGGCTGCCCTAGTCTCTCATAAGCTCTAGCAGTGGTTTTGGTGCTGTCAAGAAACTTTACCTCAAACCAGGACACTTTTCAAGCTACAGGAGCTGAGCAATACCTTGTGGGATGGAGCCTTAGCCATGTATCCTGGTGTAAAAAACATTTTTATATATATGTATATACATACAAACACATCCTTATGTCTCTCTGAAGTCCTTTGCTGGAATTGCCTGTTCATGCTGAATCCCAGATCCAGGGTAGTGTTTCTGCTGCTGTGCTTTGTCAATGCGCAGGCAGGGGCCTTGGAGGTGAGCACTGAATGTCTCTTGAGGCTCTGAAGATCTGAGGTTCCCTACCTACAGCTTGGCTGGATGGTTGTTACTGGTTTGCCAAGAGGTACCCAGGAGACCCCACCCTGGAAGTCCAGCCAGTCCTTGGCTCCCTGTATGCTTTATCTCTGTCCTGGTTTGAGGACAGAGTGCCTAAACCACAACAATCTCCTCACTTCTGTCCTCTTTTAGGCACTGCTGCCTCCCCTCTGGCTCCCAGTCCCACTTTCCTCCTCCAGCACTCCAGGCAATAAGCTGAAAGAGCTGCAACTTTCCACCGCCTCCCCCCATCCTGGTGCAGCACTCCACTCCTTCAGAGGGCCCAGCAGGAATGCTGTCAGCAGGAGATGGGCTGACAGTCCCTGTGCCTTGTGTCGCCTTAACCAGCAGCAGCAGTTGTGGTTTGGGAAGCCAGGATGAGTGTTAGCAGCTCTCGGCTGAACACAGCACAGGCTGGGTATGGATCACCACCAGCTGAGTCACTGACGGCTCAGCCAAGTCCGATGTGAAAAAAGCAGGAGATTGTTCGGAGGAGTCAGAAAAACTTTTTTACATAACACTAATAAGGCAGAAGAATTACCAGGAAAAAAGATGGAATTTAAGGAAATGCAACACAGAATTGCAATTTTTTCCAAGCTTTTAGTCACAGAAGACAGGGAGGAGTCACCAATTTCTGAAAAATGTTTGTATCTCCTCTTTAGAGAGGATTTCGTTGCTAGGTAAAAGTTTACTGACATTTTTCTGGGTTGCCTGAGGGTACCTAGTGAGGCTGGTGCCAGATTACTTTAACATGTCTAACATCTGTTGTCTTCCAGGCTGTGATAATGGCTGCAAGCCCTACATATTTAAGTTAATGAAAGTTCAATCAGAAGTTAATTAGGGCTTTTGGCTTTTCCTGCCTACACCAAGAACAGAGCAGAAGAGATTTCTTGGAAAATACAGTTGAGGAGGAGGGGATAAATATATGCTATCAGGCTGCAATGTTTAATAGACAGTTTGAGCATCATGATCTGTGCCAGTGAAGCAGAATTTCTAGGGATCTCATTGCCTAACTCTGACATGCCTCTGGTGATGACTCTACTGAACCTCAGGTAGCTGGGCCAGGAAAAAGATTGTGATTGTATCCCCTTAGCTCATTCCCAGCTCCCTGGGATGCGAGATGCCTGCAGCTTTGTGTGCTGCAGCCAGAGACGAGCAGCCTTAGTTCCTGCTGCCTACAAATCCCATACGCCTTTTGCACTTAGGGCCTTTTAGGAAGGGTCCGTGGCTGACTTCTCTGCTTGGTGTTGACGCCAAGGCAGGTAGGGTGTATAATATAAACCATGCTGAGCAAACTCCTGTCACCCATTTGTACTGAAGAGGGCTGCATGCTTGCTTCCATACTGACAAACTTTTTTCCCCATTGCTTCTCCTATTCCATCATATGCCCTGGAAAAGCAAATATAAGAAGAGCAGTTGTATCTTCTGCCTTCTTCGTGTTTCCTCTCCACAGCGTGGAGATGCCAAATTTCTTGATGAGAAGTTTGGAAAGTTGTTTTTTACAATGTGAACCAAATAATATATTGTCCTGTAATCGTGTCCTAGGAAAGGACAGATGTTTTAGCTGGAGACCTTCAAAAAGGTCAGCTGGATGCAAATGCAGCAGGCAAAGAACTGCTTCTGGTCCTTGACCAAACTCCATTTTGTTTCAGCTTGACCAAAAAATCAACTTTTATGAGAATATTTTGAGAACTAAAGGAAGTTGTTTTTCCCCTAGATACCTATTCCAAAACAAAGAGAAAGAAAAATAACCTCTGATCTTGTGGAAACTTCACCAGAAGTCAGACCTAGGGCATATGAATTGAATTCCTGCTGCTTTGCCTTTTGTGTGCTTATATTGGCTAAAGTATATTCAATTAAAAAAAAAAAAAAAGACCAATCCTAGAAACCTAGCACACTGGTAATTAAGGTATCTTTGGAGAGACAGGAAGGGAACCTGCAGTTCTAATTCATGCTCTGAAAAGGCAGAGGAGTTTGAACTTCCCTGACACCTATCTTTACTAAGAACCTATATTTAGTTACTTACAATTTTATCAAACTTGAACTATTCAGGATTAAATTTTTCCTTTGGGGTCTGTCTTACCTTCCCTCTCTCTGTCCTTATCCCTGGGCTTTTGTTTATATCACAGTGGTCCCGAGAAGTTTCCTTACTGCTCTCGAGCATGTGACCTCACTTGTCATGTCTGTGATGCAGCTTGAAGTTTTAGTGTCTGTTTTGAAACTGAGAAGGGTAAGGACACAACTGTGACTGTGAGAAAAATGAAGATGAATGATATCATTTTTTCAGGAGTGTTACCTTTCTCATGGGCTGAGTTCAACATGAGCTGATTGATAAGTTTGCCTGAGGCTGTATGTTTTCACCAACTGATCTGCTTACTGGAAAAAGCTGTGAAATATCAAGTTCTCTATAAAAAAAAACAAGTGGAAAGGGAGGGGGGAAAAAAAGAAGAGGAAAGGTATGATTTTAAAAGCCGCTTTTTCTTTTTTATAACTTTTTGTCTTGCAGGTACTCAATTAAAGAAAAAAAAAGTAGTCTGTATATTGTAACTAAACCTAGGTAATTTGCTTGTAAACTACTGAAGTTAAAGGGAGCTTTCAGTGCCTAAAATGGATTGTTTGTTGTTTGGTTCAAGAAGACTACTGTGAGTTTTCCCAGTTTTATAACTGGGCATTTCTGGAAATCAGAATTAATTTCATAAGTGATTTCAGGTAAGGACTTTCCATGACTGAAGGTTGGTTTTGTTTTTTTCCCTTGAATCCTGAGACTGAACTAATCCAATGGCTTTGCTTCACTCTGTTGATGGACTGTATGGTAGTTCTTGCATTCCAGATTGTATGTGCGTAATGTTTGGAAGATTAGTAATGATGTGTTATCACAGCCAAGGGCAGTCCAAGTAAAAGCTTTGTGGACTGTGACTGATGGGTGGGTTTTATGCCACCTCTTTCACCCGGGGATTACTAGCCACATTCTCATCACACATCTTTTTTTAACAGTGGAGGGGAAAGGGGCTGGGTTTATGAGTGGATTAAAGCATCTGACTCTGTTCAGCCAGGATTCTTTTTAAGCGTGGAGTATCCTGACATGACAGTATTTATTTTATATTTTGTACATGGAGACATGGCTTCTTCAGGGCTCTTCCTTAAAGAGATGCTGCTTA
Organism: Anarhynchus alexandrinus; assembly: GCA_008711295.1. Taxonomy (NCBI): domain Eukaryota; kingdom Metazoa; phylum Chordata; class Aves; order Charadriiformes; family Charadriidae; genus Anarhynchus; species Anarhynchus alexandrinus. The sequence goes on along the minus strand of VUYV01000011.1, from coordinate 586,895 downwards.
TTAGCTAAAATATTTAATAATTTGGACTTAAAAAAATATGAGTTAAACTAAGCTTTCCTTAGACTCTGGTTCAGGGCTTCCTGCATGGAGCTGAATTTAAGACATATTCCACGTGTGAAATCTTGCTGTCTGTTAAGGGTCCGTGCCTGCAATGGCCTCTGTTTCTGGGAGAGGGATACATTTCTTAGAGATAGTCCATGACTTACCTTCTCACCAGCTACGAATACAAATATTTAAAATGTTTGTGTGATCTCTGCTTCTGTCTTTCTCCCTAATAAAATGGCCTTTTCTTCTTCCCTAGTTTGACTGTATCTATTAATCCCCTTCAAGACCCTCTTTAGGTGCATGGTCTTGCCATTTATTAACATAAACTGTTGGCCATCTTAAACCTCCTGAACTGTGGACTTGTATGGGCTGTGAAGAATTGCTGGAGCCTGCAAACAACACAAGTTATAGCAACTTTTGCACTTCATGCCTTCCAAGGGATTTTGTGTATTTCATTGCCACCCCAGAGTCTGCTTGCTCCTGTAATCATGCAAAATGTGACACCTAGGAGTGATCTAATCCCTCCTCCTGCCTCAAAGGTGGATCATGTTTAAATCATTCCTGACAGATGTTTTGTGCAAGCTATTTTTAAAACTGCTAGAGTCAGAGGTTTCAAAATTTGGCATACTCTCTCATTTGCCATTACGAGGTTTAATCTGAACTTCTGTTGCTGTAATTTAAGGCTCCTTTCTTCCATCTTATCCGCCCTGGGTATCAAAAACAATTTATTCCATTCCTTTCTAGACTGAACAATACTCTTTCCATCATCCTGGCTTTGTGGTTCTCCTTTTCTAGGCTTTGATTAGTCCAAGCCTTTCTTCTGAATTGCTCAATCCACTTTCTTCTTCAAGTGCCGCTGCCAGACTGGATGTAGTGCTCTTGCTGAGGCCTTGTCACCACCAAGAAAAATAAGGGAATTTCGCCAGACAAAACTCCTGTTTGTTCAGCTCAGGTTGATGGATGCCTTCTTTGCAACAGCATGATATTGTTGACTCATGTTGAGCTCTGATCCTCTGTAATACTCCCCAAGTCCTATTCAGAACAACTGTTATCCATCTAGTCATTCCCCATCTCTTACTTTCCCAGACAATATTTTCCCTTTCTAAGTACAGGACTTAGCACCTGCCCTTGCTCAGCTGAATCCTGTGTTTTTCAGACCATTTCTCCGCTCTCTCCAAATCATTCTGGAAACTCTTTCTCTGCTCCAGTTTGCCTATAGCACCTTACCCCACATGCGGATTTCAAATAAGTGATCCATTCTGTTACCCAGACGCTCGAATAACAATATAGGAAAAAGACTTAATTAACCCTTACAGATTCCCAAATGATATGTCTTTCTAGTTTGACAGCAAACTACTCATACCAGCTGTGAGTGAAGTTTTCCAAAAAGCTGTGCATCCATCTTCTTGTAGCCTCATCTACAGTGTGTCACTAGTTTTCTTTTAAGAATGTTTTCTGAGACAGTGAAGCTTTTGCTGTGTTACCTGTGACCATGAGTTATTGCTCTTCAATTCATGTTTCTATTTATCCCAATATTTGTGCTTGCTCTTCCTTTTCTATGGCTCCTTCCTTTCCACAAGACGCTGATGGGTCCCTTCCAACCTAGATGATTCTATGATCCCATGATTCTATAAACTTGCTGCTAAAGTGGGAAGTAACAAAGGAAAAGCACTCCAGAGTTCAAGTCAAAGTTCCCTGTTCTACATGTCATATATTTCAATAATCTGTTATCACAGATAATAATGGTTACTTTTTTCCTCTGTGGTTACAATAGTGTTTTTTTTTTTTCTCCTCCATAATCATCTGTTTCTCAAGACTGTTTTGTCATTTTTCAGTCCCTGTGATAATTATTTACAAAATCTGTTTCTAGAATCCAATGGAGATTCTTTAGATTCCCAGTAGGAATATGACTTTAAAAGCCCTTTTAGCTTTTCTAAAGGGGAAGGACGTGGTGCAAGGTTAGCAGCTGTGGTAGTTCAGTGAAACAAGCAAGAACTGTAGGTTCTGAACTGACAGGCTAATTTTAGAAGATGACCTCAACAGGTGAGCAGATCATTTCAGGTAACTCCAGAGTCCTTTGCTTCTCTGCATTAAATGGCAATGTGAATTCGTCTGTTGACTCTTACTCTGAATATATAGGTCGCAGGATCTGAGTTAGATTCCAGGTCAGCCAGATCATGTTTTCCACTGGAAGCATTCCAGATGATGGTAAACATCATCAAACAATTTCAGGCTCACCACAAATGTTGGTGAAAGCATACATCAGACTTCAGGGACATATAGTCTCACCTACCTGATCTAAATGCCATGCAAGTTGTTTCAAATTGCTGTAGCATCTACGCAGCAAATGGTGCATGGATTTAGCACATTTTTGCAAGACATGTCTTCCAGCTGTAGAGCTGGCCTCGCTGCAGGAGGCTGCCTCTCGTTACACGGCTGCGGGTCGGAATGTCAGTGGATTCCCCGCTCTTCTTGTTCACTCGGGGCCCACGGTTCCCTCAAGAAGGTTGTCTCAATGTAATGGCTCAGCGCCACTGTTTGGCATGCAGAACATTCCTGGTTCGTCTCTGGAGATCCACAATGCAAGTGCTGACATGTAACACCACAGCTGTGCAATTTGTCAGCAGAGGAGGGGGAAGGAGCTCTGCCTCGGTCCGTCAGGAGGCACTGCAGCTCCGGTCTTCACCCTGGGCCGCCTTTGCACCTTCCCGGAGTTAGAGCACCTAGGCAGGTCGCGCCAGCAGACGGGCCTCGGACAAGTGGCCTGTCAAAAGCTCTGTCCTGCAGAACGTCTTTTGCAAGTGAGAGGTCCCAGGAATAGATCTGTTTGCCATAGACCAGACCAGTGTGTGTGTCAGTCACTTCAGCCCAGACCAGCCTTCCTGACAGGGACAGGTCTCTCACCCCTGGCTACTTTCAGTGATACTTATCTTTTCCTATTGCCCATCACACACTGGGCTCTAAGGACACCAAAGCAAAACTTAGGTATGATAAATCCATCGGTCACCAGATGTTTCCAATATGTGGATCTGAGAAAATTTTAATCAGAAAAATAATAAGTCTGAATTTGTGTTGGAAAGAGCACGCCAAGCACAAAACCCACATGGACCATACTTCATAAGGCAATATAGGATTTTCTTAATAGCTGCCCGCTATTCCTTTTTGTTTTAAAACCCAGATGCTTTAAATGCTTGGCTTAGTCCCTGCTGGTGTTCAGCGTCAGTAGCAGTGTACAAGAACGATCAACAATCATGTGTGTCTCTTAAGTGAAGAGTGGTTTGGTTTGGATACTAAAATGACTTGCAGCAAAACTCATGCAGGATTTTTACGATGAAATTAATATTTTGCTTGATTAATAAGGGCCCAACTCTACAAGATGATAAAATCACCATGGCCAAACATCAGTTATAGGCATATAAGATGTGCAGTGTTTGGCACTGAACTACTGAAGCATACTCTTAGAAATCAGTTGTCTTCACATAAAATTTAAAGAGGCACTACTTTGCATAATAAATTATGTTCAGTTTGTCCTTGAGTGTCAGTAGTATTCATCTCTATCAAACGATACTCAGCAGTTTTGCAAAAACTGGTGTTTTTCCATGGGGAAATAAACCATTAAGGTTTAGATTTTGCCTCCAGCTATGCATGTATCCATAGAACTTGCATGCACATAACAAAGAATTAGTATTTAAAGGCTTGAAAAAATAAGCTTTTTAGCATAAGCTGGATAAATTAAGCTGGATATTATTTCAGATCTAACATGCTTAAAAATTAAAAATGGCTGAAGTAAAATCTGTACTAAATATTTTAATTATGGCTAATAGGAGTACAAGTTATTATCCACATCTTTGGCAATGAGAGGAAAAAGTCCCCAATATAAGTTCACATGCATTAGAAAGTGGTGGAGTAAACAAATGAATAAGCAATTATTGTAAATTCTTTTGTGCTTCTGGGGTCCTGAAGGATGGAAACCAGAAGTGAGGATGACTGGAAACAGACCAGTTATGGCATGATATGAATTGAAGTATGTAATAGTGAAGCCATGGAAAGATAAGTTGGGTTATTAACATGCATGTTTTGGTTATCTCAAGAGCTGAAAGTACCATCAAGGATTTTTTTTTTTTAAGGCACAGTTGTTCCTCAGAGTAATTTAACATTCTTTTTTTCACTGTACCTATTACGCTTTCTTTGTTTCCTTCTTGCTTTTCTTTAACCAGTTGGCTAATGTAGTTAAAATGGTAAACATTTGCCATTTCTGAAGCTAGAAAGGAGCATGACACAAGCCATTAATGACATAAGCCAGTATTTTGGGATCAAACAGCATGTGTAAACATCCTAGGTATGATCAGTTGCACATTCCAATCTTTTCTAAATTTACAATATGTGAATTGAGGATTACACTGTCACCAGCTTGAGGTGCTGAGGGGGTGCACAGCTTTTCACAGTAAATGCAAAAAGTCAACATTAACTTATTCCACATTGTTCTGCATCGGGACTAAAATCCTGCAGTGTTTGCCTTTCATTAGCTGGATGCCCCGGCACATTTGAAAGTCTCAGCTATCCATGGTTGAGTGTCTGCTAGCTTGTCTCCAAAGGTTATGCTTTTGCATCTTGATCCACTTGAATCTGGAAGGCACATAATCACCGCTGCAGCGGTCAGTCCAGCTCCTGAGTTTTGTCTTTCTCCTTTCACAGATCTGTAACAAGGCTGTCTTTGCCGGTGCGTCATTCATAAGTTTCATTTTATGATTGTACATAGGGTGATTATTCTGCTTCCAACTGAATGTGTTTAGTCAAATTCTTCATGTGATGCTGTTCCCCCATAAACACATCAGCTCTGTAGCCAAATACTTTTAAAGCACTAGATCTCCCCTGAATTTTCCTTTCACACTGTTAGGAAACTTTCAGGTGCTTTCAAATGTCAGGCAATGTTTTTTCTTTGCTTATAAAGCAACCTGTGGCCCTGAGCTAAATTTTACCTGGTCCTTTGTAAACATACCCTGACTATTTCTCAACATCACCGAATGCACTGACACACAGTCACGGGCAGCGGAGCCCATGCAGGTGCAGGAAAAAGCAAAGCAAGGGTAATTGAGAAAGAACCTACCAGTTCACATCCAGTTTCCATTCACATCGAGTTAAAAGAAAATCACCAAAAAGGAACAAGTGAAAAGTGGTGCTGACTGAAATATTTTTTCAGGACAAGCTGACAGCAAAAGCTCATAGAAGCGAATAGAGACTTACCCAGAAGGCAGGTTTCATCTACCCAGGCACTGGAAAATTCTGCTTCAGTCTTCTGCTTCTTTATCCAAACCATGATTGGAGAGAACAACAAGCAAACACACACAGCAAGCTCCAGAAACAGGGTTCAGCGTAACCCTGGGAAAAGCTAAGATGTTAATAATCGTAATCTGCCAGGCCTGAAGTGGTTTTCATCCTTTTCCTGGAATTTGTAGGTATTTTCCTTCATTAGTTCTGGAAGTCGAGTAAGAGAGTGCTTTCCTGCCTCTCTCCACAGTGTTTTAAGGAGTACGATGTTGCCATTCTTCCTAGATGAAGTCTTTTATTCCTGCAACTGGATACTTATGTTACTTCAATCCTATTTAAGAGCAGACATCTTATTCTTTGTGAAATCATTTTTGTATTTTAATGACTATTTTATTGCTACTTGCAGCACTATCACAACACTATCTAGATCACACTTGATAAACATGAATTTAAATTCCTGTGCACTGTATTAACAGTAAAAAACAGAGTTTATTCTCCATTATTTCTGGGTGCCTTACCCAGTTTGGGAATAAGCTATGTTACACATGCAGTGGTACCGAAACTGGTTCTGCACTTCACAGCTTTACCAAGCAGGAAGTTTGCACTAGGGCACGCTTATGAACAGGCCAACCCTGGCCCAGAAGTACTTGTATTATCCAAGTTTTCTGTCTTTCAGGTTTTTTCAACTCCCTGTTTCCCCTGATAATGGAGGGTTGATTATATATTAATTTCACAGAGGATTACGTTTAGGGTGTTGAATTCACAAAAGATTAAATTTCAGGTTACAGGGAAACAGACAGGTTCAGGCACGAACCACAGAAAGGTCTTAGTCGCACTAATAGGCATATTGACTTGATATAATCTTTTATTCTTAGATGTGTTTCCTTGCTACTGCGTAACTATGGTTAACTGAGCTCTTAAAGCAATGAAGTTATAGCTATTTTTGTTATTTGACGCTGAACTATTTGGGGACACAGTATCCTGTGTGTGCCTGGCTCCATCACTTTTCTTTATGGCCCCTTTCTGTTTTCCTGGGTTCTGCCTGTGCCTTTGTTAATCCACCCTCCTAAAAATTAAATATTCTGGCTGTGAGTTCATGTATAGCAGAGACCTGCTTCTGATTTATACTCATGCAAGTTAGAACAGCAGTTAGATCAGGATTTCAGTTTTAGCATGCAGACTCCTACAACTGGAAAACCAAAAAAGGCACTGTAAAAGCTAGGGGTTGTTTTTAATCATATTTGGAGATGTAGTAAGCATATTAATCTCACCTGAAATTATTAGCTAGCAGTGGTTTTTGCATGAGTGTTCATTAACACCCATGGCATAGATACATTGAAAAAATCATCAGTTTTAATCTAAAATTATAGACATTTAATAAATTGGACATCAGCAACAGGAAGGTCAGTGTTTTGCCAAGTTCATTGCCAAAATCACCATTAGCTGACAGTTACACCAACACAGAACGTGGCTCTCGCTGAGGGAACAAACCTACAGATACAGTTTCTCCCTGCGCATAAGTAATTGTGTTCCCTGTTAGGAGAACAGGAACTTGTATAGCAGTTTGCACTTGTTCAGTTCTACTGCAAAATCCAGACCCTAAAACTGCGTTGTTTGGCACAGTTCCTGTTCTTCCTCTCTTATGGCAGCACTCCAGAAATACTGTAAGGCTTGGACAGAAAACTGTGTTGATTTCTTGAATAAGAGAGTCCATGAACCTTCGTCAGTCTGTGCTTGTTCACAAGCAGTAACACACCCACTTGTTTGTTTCCATGTAGGACAGCCAGTGAAATACCTCAGCATCCGAGTGAGCCTTGTGCTAGTGCGTTTCAGTAAGGCAGGGACCAGCTGGGGGTACGGGGACAGTGCTCCTGCCACACCGGACCGTGCCAAGCCAAACACCGTGGTATGGCAGAAAAAGAGAAAAATAAAATGGACAAAAAGCAGATGTGGGGATCAGGACTGTGGCTTTAAAGAGAGCGGATGGAGAAAATCTTTGCAGAGTTTTAAGACCCCACGCTGAGTCTGAATGCAGAGTTGTACACTGTATGTATTCAATGCAGAAATAGTAGTGCCTAGTAAAACACACTTGATCCATTTTTACAAGTGATGTGATATAACTGTCTGTGCGAAGTAACACGTTCTTGTGACTATCCACCTCCTAATCCAGGGCCATGCATTAGTGTCATAGCTGTGCTCTTGCTGCCCTCTGAGCCATGAGTCACCATCTTTCACTTCCTCAAATAATTATAGGCAGCAGAAAGGGGCTGTTGCCTGGCCTCTCAAGGGCTTTCTCTGCTACTGTAACAAGAAGAAAATTCACACAAAGCCCCTTTTTCTGGGGATGATCAGTGGGCACCTGAGACTTACTTTAAATCTCAGGCAAAGAGAGCATGGTATGCTAAACTTTTTGTTTCCATGCGTTGCCTCACCTGTCTGCCAAATCTTGCCTTTCCTGTGCTGGCAGATCAGCCATCTGTCAGCTACACAGCGCTGACCACCCCTTGGCCCTTGCCGAACCACTAAACTAATGATATTGCAAAATTTTCTGCCTTGGGGGAAAGGATGTGAAGCTCTATTTCTCAGAATATAGTGTGTGTAAGTCGATGTGGCTAAACAACTACCGATTGCCATTCATTTTTAGAAGGTGCATTTGGTGTTACGTTACTACTAAGTAACTGTACAACTGAAATACAGCCCAACTCTCTACTGCCCTGCACCTGGTTAGTGCTCTCCATCTGCAAAGTACAAAGTACGTGATAAATGCAAATAACTTAAAATTTTCCAGTCACTGGCAGTAGTATTTTGTACCCATTTACAAGGCTACATGCTTGTAAATGACTATGCCAGGTGCAGAGGGGAGGAGAACCTAACCCGCTCCAAAATTAATCTTTCCCCTGAATTAGGATTATTTTTTCAAAGAAGCCAGGATGTTTCTGCTTTCCTCGATGCGTGTGTGTGTGTGTGTTGGGGGAAGGGTGCACGGCACACAGAGGCAGCGCAGGAGCAAGTATTGAAGTGGTCTTTGACTCAGCCCTCTCTTAATAGAGCTGGTTACAAGGGAAGCAAGAAGAACTGGAGGGAACGTTTTCAGTGTTACTTATTTGGTACGAGCAGCACAATTTCTGCTCCATCGGTCGTCTGAAATGTCCTCCCAAAATACATGCAGGAAAAACCTTTTTGTCACACTGTATCATCGTGTGGCAATTCCCATCCTTAATCCTGTGTTATTACAGCAGTGGGTACAGCCTTGCCGGGCAGGTCTCGATGCCGCTAATGCATGCAGTCGGAAGGGGGGAGCCCGAGACTGACGATCCTTTATTAAAAGCAGGTTCTTTGGTTGCGCCCGGACTGGGGATTTGCTTTAGGGATGACTCTGTTATTCGAGGAGGTTTATATTGTTGGCCGGGGCATACTCTCCTCTCCCGTTCTGTATCAGCTGACAGAGCCTATGTCTGATAAATGACGAATAACATTTCTGCAGAGGTGTTACTGGTGAGGGATTAAAATAATATGCACGCTTCTCCCCCCTGCCCTTGGGAAGGGGAAAGATGTGATGTTTGTAAACCGTGCGCAGGCCGGTGCCGCTCGCCCTTCCCCACTCTGCCCTCTCCGTCCCGGAGGCCAACCCCCGGCCCGGCCCGGTGCCCCCCGCTCGGCACAGGGGGCGAAACCGCTTTGGCGGGCCGCCGGGCTGCCCCCGCCGGGGACCGGGCTGCCCCGGGGAGCGGAGGCGGGTGCTCCCACCGGGGCAGGTGCCGGCGGAGGGAGGGAGCGGGCCCGGCGCCCAGGTGGGGCCGGCGGGAGCGGGGGAAGGGGGGCACGGGACCGGGGGCGC